>SZWC01018509.1:29305-49297 GCA_023375785.1 Penium margaritaceum
CAAGCATGAGGAGCTGTTTCTTGTGGTCGCAAGGTTCCCATGCCCTCTCTTTCTTGGGGCAAGCGATGTCCCTCAACCTTCCCACGTTGGCCATTTTTCGACAAATGAGTGGCAGGAAAAATCAAAGGACAATGGGTCAGTCGTTGCTTTCAATACACTGCATTGCCTAGTACTGAAATGGTTGGACACGAAGTGACGTTTGCCTGTGTTCTTTCCACACATCATCCATCACAATATGTGGATGACAGCACAGCTGCCTGACTCCCGGAGCTCAACGCCCACTCAACACTGTACGACCACGGAATCAGAGAAAAACATTTCCTACCAAGTTTTCCCCAGATAAAAGATGATCATGAAATCGAGAACCACTTGCACGTCCGTGCCCCGCATTTCCTTTGCCCGAAACGCCACCGGTGCTACGCATCCAAAGTGTGAGGAAGCCAGAACAGCAGCATGTTCTGCCACATTGCTGCTGACTTGGTTACCAAGTAGGCGTGACTTTGCAAAGGTCTGACTTTTTCAGTGGGATGGTGAAAAACGGCCACTTGTTCTGGCGATCACTTTCTTTGCCTGGCAAATGGGTAAGGCGACATGCTCCGCAGAAGTTCAGCCGCACTCACAGCCTTCATCGTGCTCTGCTTGCATCAGGCACACACAGTGTGTGCCAGAGTCGGTGTGTGACACGCCAAGGGGAAACAGAGCTGGGCGATCTTNAGAAGTTCAGCCGCACTCACAGCCTTCATCGTGCTCTGCTTGCATCAGGCACACACAGTGTGTGCCAGAGTCGGTGTGTGACACGCCAAGGGGAAACAGAGCTGGGCGATCTTCACGCGCCCCTCCATCTCTGGCCTGCCAAGATACTTCACCGACCTGTCCGCCATTCCTGAGAGAAGTAGCGCTGGGTGGCTACCATGCTCAGCAGTCACTTTGCGCACATCTCCACCAGGCTGTAATGTTTGCATGCGCCTTCATGCTGCCCTGGTTGCTGCGATCTTATGAGCGCGATGCGCGCTTGTTCCACACACGAGTTCTTCAAACCTGCAAGAGTAGATGAGTAAGCTTAAGCGGCTAGCGCTGGAACTTATCCTGCAGGCGTTGCGCCAGATCCACTTGTCGCCAGGCGGAACTCTCTCATATGGATGATGGATCATGGATGCTCTCAGCTACTTGACATTGAGGCTGCGGCCGCACAAATAGCTGACGTCGGAGACGCGGCCTTGAGTGCGGCCTTCCCCAGCCCCTTCCTAGCCTGATACTCGACGTCAGTGAGATCTATGGCCGCGCGCTTTCTCTGGCATGTGTGCTTGCTACCTGCTCATCATGACGAATGCTCAGATCGGCGTCCCACCTTGAGGCTGAGGCCGCACATGTGGCTGACGTCGAAGAGGCTGCCGTTGGTGCGGCAGTTTATGGTGGAGTCGACGATGGAGTCCTTGTACTGGATGGGCATGGAGTAGCCCGCGAACGGCACCATCTTCGCGCCATGCTCCACGTGGAAGTCGTACAGCACCGTCTTCTTCAGAGCCTCTGCCGCGAACCCGCGGGAGAAACCGGGGCAGCCAGCGCCAGCAGCACCAGCAGCGGCGCCGGTGGCAGCCGATCCANAGAAGTTCAGCCGCACTCACAGCCTTCATCGTGCTCTGCTTGCATCAGGCACACACAGTGTGTGCCAGAGTCGGTGTGTGACACGCCAAGGGGAAACAGAGCTGGGCGATCTTCACGCGCCCCTCCATCTCTGGCCTGCCAAGATACTTCACCGACCTGTCCGCCATTCCTGAGAGGAGTAGCGCTGGGTGGCTACCATCCTCAGCAGTCACTTTGCGCACATCTCCACCAGGCTGTAATGTTTGCATGCGCCTTCATGCTGCCCTGGTTGCTGCGATCTTATGAGCGCGATGCGCGCTTGTTCCACACACGAGTTCTTCAAACCTGCAAGAGTAGATGAGTAAGCTTAAGCGGCTAGCGCTGGAACTTATCCTGCAGGCGTTGCGCCAGATCCACTTGTCGCCAGGCGGAACTCTCTCNGTAGCCCGCGAACGGCACCATCTTCGCGCCATGCTCCACGTGGAAGTCGTACAGCACCGTCTTCTTCAGAGCCTCTGCCGCGAACCCGCGGGAGAAACCGGGGCAGCCAGCGCCAGCAGCACCAGCAGCGGCGCCGGTGGCAGCCGATCCGAGGGCCGGTTGGGCCTCGCCGGTCATGGCGAGGCGGGTGAAGGCGGAGCAGAGGAGGCGAGCGCCTGACCGTCTAGCCATGGCGGATCGCAGAACTCCCTTCCCTGCCTGAGCTGGCCTGCTTGGCACGGGTTGCCTGGCACCCTGAGTTTGCGAGGCAGGGCGAGGTTAGCACGGGCCAACGAACAAGCCGCTGCTGCAGATCCGCAGTGCCGCCGGCTGCTGCTGTCGATTGGCCCTGGTGTCAAACGACCATGGTCCGAAGGGAATGGCGGTAGCGGGTGGATGAGAGCAGCGACATCCTGGTGGACAAGGCTGGTCGCTGGCTTGATCCTGGATTTACTATTTTTCTGGCTGGGTCTGTGTGTGACGTGGGAGCCACGTCACGGGCCTCAAGGCACCCCCAAGGCTCTAGCGCGCGGGATAAACAATAATGTTTTCCGCGAATGCGACTACAGGTGCCGATGCCCCCACCCCCCCCAGTCTCATCCCGATTGATGAAGTGTGTGGTTGGGAGCCAGGCTCACGTCATCAAAGAGCTCGGGAAATTATGCAACATTCTCTTTTTGTCCAAAACGAGATGATCCGTAAGGTATGTTGACACCGCAAACGCTTACAACCTGCGGAAATAAGAGAGCCAGATGTGGGGGAATGAACGCCACAATCAGTTCATTTCAGCTTATTTCAATCTGCTGGAACATTACTGGAGCGCAGCGCATTCCGAGCCACATGCACTCAAACGCAAGTACATGCATCCTCTACTCCATCCGCAATAACCAAAGCAGAAGGTTTTTGCGCGGTTACATAGGTCTTGAACGAAAGCGCAGATTAGAAACAATTTCAGGTCCGAGGCGACGACCTGACCAGCGGCCACGACATTCGGCGACGTAGAGGACAGGTACACCCCAGAAGCTCCTGTTCGGAAAAACAACTACTGAAATATGTGACAACCACCAATGGTTTCCCGTTTCATCTGCCGATCCATCTTTTAATTATTTTTATCCCACCAGAAGTGAAAGCCTCACGGTGTACGCCGCCCTAACGGCGCTCGTTAGCCCTCACGAACGACGTGTGATTTGTGGAAAACAATGTTTCTCACATCTATTTCACGCATGATTGTTACCTTCGATCATGCAAGACAAATCAGATCTTTATTTCAAACCATCGTCAGTATGGCAAGGCTAGCGAGGCCATTAACGCAAAAACAAAGATTTCGATTATTTCTCAAGAGACAACGGCGTGGATCATACGGGCGTCATCCAAACCGTACATTCATTCATTTCAGGTTAAAATTTCAACCGCCGCAGCCAGGTTTGCGTCTCCGGTAAGTCAAGAACTAGGTCGGTTCGAATTTTAAAAGTGAATACGAGCGCGACACCCCGTACACATCTGCGGCACAAACTAGGGATTCTGGTGCGCATGTGGTCCAATGACGGGCGTGGGTAGCGGCAGTTGCTGCTGTGGCGGTCCAAAGGTAGCACCACCAAAAGGCCTTGAAGGTTGGATAGACATGTTGGGTCCCAACAGGTTTCGCCCGGCCCAACTGGCCGCTGGGTGGTGTGACTTCAACATGTGCTGCCACTTGCCACTGGCGCTGCAGCGGTTGTGGCTGCTCCCACTACCGCTGCTGCGAAGGCTGCTATTGTTGCCTTTCCATCATCTGTCGCTCAAATTTGGGGCATTAGTGCCAAAAAGTGCCCCGCATGGTTGTGGAAGCAGCACCTTTTTCCTCCGCTACCGTGCCCACGGTCGCTACCACCACCACCTGAGTTGCCTCGCCCTCCCGCATCAGTACTCCCGGCTTTGTAAATGTCAAGTGTGCCGCAACAGCAGTTGCACTCGCTGAGTTGCCCTTGTGCGTCTATACGGTTGAGGATGTGCCTACTGTATCGCGGGCCTCACCTTTGAGGATTTCCTTGTAGTTTTTCAGCTGAGCGAAGATGACAGAGAGATCAATCCTCTTGATCTCCTCCACTAGGTAGCGATGGAAGACCTCACATCTCAACTCCTTGTACTGCTCTTCCAGATGCAGCAATCTAACATCCAGCCATTCAAAGATGGAGCAAGCAGCGCCAAGACCCAGGAGACGGTCCTGAATGTTCATTGCCTCATCCGAATATTCTACAACAGGTGCTCCTGGGGTTTGGAAACAGATGGCGAAGCTTGTCACACAGGGTCAAGACCAGTGTCATGCCTTGCTCCTATTGACGAGTTGTGAGGTGCTTCCAAGCCTTGTAGGGTCGGGTATCTCCAGTGCGAGGGTCGACTGGATCAGCACCCTTGCCCCCAAAGCGGTAGTCGCGTAGTGGATATGACTGAGAGTGGGGAAGAGCCCGACGTAATGTACCAAAAGCACGCAGCAAGATGTGCGGCTCTGTAGATTCTGAGTCCGGGGGAAAGTAGCATGCTTCAAGGTTGTGCTCTGTAGCCCAATCCAAGAAGAGACCCTTCCAGGCAATGAAATCTCTGTTTCCGAGTGGTGGAGGGGAGAGATCCTTGTGCCCTAGCCCCGGTTGGGCCATGGCGGTCACCGTTAGGTGACTGACAATGAATCGCCGATGTCGGCCGGCACTTCACCGATATGGCCGTCCTCTACTTCGCTCATCCTTGCCCCGCCCAGGGTTCTTTCTCACCCTGCCTACCCTCTGCTCCATGGGAACCATGAGAGAGTGGGTGTGTCTGTCTGTAGTGTAGTGGAGGGCCAACAAAGCTTAAGTAGCAATCCGCCGAGCCCACTTTGGGCCCAGTTTTTGGATGAGAGCCGTTTGCTCTGGGATTGCGCCTTAGGCTGCGTCTGGGACCCCACAAGCAATCCCACACCCTTCCCTGTCCTTGCTCAGGCCTAGCTTGGATAACACCTACTGTTTGGGTGGTTCTTGAGGCGGGTATGGAGAGGTGATGATTTTTTTCCCACAGATCCCATCGCGACGTTTCCCTGGCCTAGGCGACGGCCTACGCACCTTGAAGGAGACGCCCTAGGGCTGCCACGAGCCCGAGATGTCGTGGCGGCAGCGGCGGAGACCTCCTTGCCCCTCTTTGGCCGATCACGCTCATGGTCCGCCCCCCTTTTTTGGCGTGAACAGTAGCGTCGAGCCGCCTTCAAGACCGCCCAAGTGCTTTGATATCATGAGAAGAGAAAAACGAACAGGTTGAAACCAATACCATGTCTTTCGGACAGCGTTAGAGTACACTAGCCTTAGAATTTCATTGTGGCCTAGTAGTTAGGCTAGTAAGAACCTATCGAGCTCTTACGAGTAAGACTCGCTAGCCGAGTCCCACCTGTCCCTCGAAAGAGGGATTCTAAACTCGGACGACCCCAAATTGGTTTCTGAGATAAAATCCAGTCAGCAAACCTATATTGGTCCATGAAACATCCAACAGATGGACTAATATAGGTGTCTTAAGATGGTAAGCACTAGATGAAGGGTTCAACCTCCAATCTATTTGGACTACATCAGCCTATGTGGCCAGGGCGGAGGTGACCACACTAAGGCGCAAGGTCTCAAGGCGATGAGTATCACGCCAGAAGATTGCGTTCATGGTGTGTCACCTCCACTCTCTCAACCAGCATGCCTTGCACATTCACGACCACACCAAAGGAAAAAAACATATGCACCGGGATGAACAGCCACGAGGGGCAAGTTTGCCATCGCGCTAGTCCTGGGCAAGCCAGACGCTAGCGACACACCCCAAGGCACGAGGAGGCCGAAGATCGGCCTAATCACCTCACCATAACACGTACAGCGTAGCCTGGTGGGGAAGGGGACCATGGGGAATGTGGTTCCACACCCAGAACATGGAGCACATGGCTTCAAAAAAGAAGCATTCACATAGATCGGATTTGACATGCATGGTGCAGATGGCATCGACCATGGTGCGGTTTCAACTCACAAAGACACCATTCTGCTGCGGTGTCTGGGGGATAGATGTTTCATGACGAACCCCATGACGAGCGAGATACACAGACAGGTCTTCCGTGTGCTTTCCACCACAGTCAAACTGAAAGTGGTAGAGGTGCAGTCGCACTCGCGATTGGCCGCGAGGTGCAAGACACGAATGGCAGATGCCACATTGCTCTTCAGGTGGAGACAGATAACCCAACAATAGCACTACTAGTCATCCATGAGGGTTAGCATGTATTTACCAGATTTGATGCATACAGGATTGATGCATCTTGTCCTGGACGGAGTGGATGCACTGGAAGCTGCAAGGCCCCTGGAAGGTGGAAGGATCAAGTCCAAGCGGGGGTTGGGTGCGGAGCATGCAATCGACACCATCGGAGTGTACGCGGCACAGGCGATGGTGAAGAACGTGGGTCTGTTCGGGGAAAGAACACTAGTGACAAACACGTGGATAGTATCAGACGAGGGAGGGGAGACGGATGAAGGAAGATGTCGGACGTGTCAGAGGCTCTCATAACAATCAGCACGGAACATGACCTGATTGTACGGGCAGAGTGAGACAGTGCCAACGCCAAAGGAATGTCAAAAGTCCATGCACATGAAATTGAGAACCGGGACAGACAAGGGGTTGAGTTCAAGAGGGGAATAAACAGCACGTTGGTCACAAAGACATCACCGAATGCACCACGAATGGAAACAATGCCAACAACGCGGATCGACAAGATCTTCCCTGACCCCTTCTTGACACTATGTACATTGCCAACAAGACCGAGCATACTGAACGCTTGTCGATGAGACGTCATGTGATGTGTGGCACGGGAGTCAATGATCCACGTGCCATCAATGTCGCGGACCGAGGCAGGGACATTGGGATGAGCAATAAAACAAGACGCGGGAGGGGAGACGGAGGTCACATGTTGGGGAGATGGGACCAACACAAAAAAATCATGCCATTCATGCGACATCATCCAAAGTCAGCTCCGAAGAGCAACAAGATCACCTCGGAGGTAGGTCTCTATCTAGTTGTGGGAGACCTCTTCGCTAGCAGTCAGGCAGGTCATACTTCCCGAGGGAGGCGGTGTAGTTCCAAGCTGAATAGTGATGAAGCTGTGCATCTAGCGGATCCGGACGACAGAGTCGACGGGTGCCACAGACTGCAAGGTCGCAGCTCCAAAAGAGAAATACGAGCTCCACTCAAACGGAGGCTGGGGGTATTACAACGGATACGATGGATCCCACTAATGTTGTTGTAGTGGTGGAGCATACGGTTGTGGCTGCTGTGGAGCATACTGCTATTATTGCAACTGCTAATGGAGAAGAGACGACGGGAGCGATGGTCGGGGCTAACGAGCGGGCTCTGACGAGAAAGGGAATATTTTGGAGTAGGTGATGGCCACAGTGTTGCCAGGAGAAAAAGGAGTGCTTGTGGTAGCAGCAGAGGTACCAAGGCGGTACTCATGCTCACGTCGCATGGCGACGACAACGTGGGCCTTGTCAGTGGGGATGGGCTACGCGTTCCATCTCTACCCCGTGTGGCCAAAGGTGTGGCATGTCAAGGTAGAGTCGCTTGAGGAAGTCTACTGCCCTTCACCGTTATCCTCCCCACTCTTCTTTCCCTTGCCCTTGGTGCTGCTTGAAGAGGGAGTACACTAGGCCGCCAGCACCTTGAGTATGGGGAGGTCGTAGGGGCCAAAGATGTCAACAAAAGTAGGAATGGCTTTATTCTCGATGGTGAGGAGGGCTATATGCAAGCAAGGCACGTCTGTCTTGAGCCATCGAAGGATGTCCTGTATGCAATACCAGTAGCCAGTGAAGGACTTGGACTCCCTCTTGTGAAAGGAGTTGAACTCCTTCAGGAGGTGGCTGATGTCTGCGTGGCTCGAGGCACGATACGGTTGTATTAGCGTGTCCCAAGCTCAGTGAGGGTCAGCAGTGGTGTTTTCAGAGATGTCACCAAGGAATGGCTCATAGGTAGTTCGTTTAGCATCCAGTGCTATGATGATGATTGCGTCGCCTCTACGACCTGCCTCAAACGCCTACTCGGGGACGGCGTCATCGTGCGGGAGAGTGTAGTACGACCACAAACCCTCCCACTATGCCCACATGCAATGGAGAAATCAGTAGGACGGAACCTGTTCATCTCCAGCGAGTACTGATGAAGGGGACTCCAAGTCCTTGCTCCCAAAGGAGCCACACCAACTCTTAGGAAACTAATGACCATCTATTGCTGTTGCTACACTTGTTGCCTTGCTGTTTTCTGCGCTCCTATAATAAGAGAGGGACCAGGTTATCCTGAAAGGACACTCTGGTGAGTGATGTTACCACAAGCATCTCGCGAAGCTGATCGTCCTGGCGTTGTAGATCCGCTATGGGGTGTGTAGCAGGGGGGAGGGGGTAACACAATTTTCTTACGCGTCGGTGGCATTGTCATGGATGGAAATTTTTGCTGCTACTACTACTACTCTTCGTGATCCTCTTGCGGCTACCGCTACTGCTACGATTGTCGCTAACGCTAATGTTGTCGCTACCGTTGCTACCTACTATTGTTGTAATGGTACTTGTTATAACTTCTATCGCTACAATCGGTGCCACGACCATTGCTACTACTACTATTGTGGCGGCAGTGAAAATCATTGGTGTTGCCACTTCCGCTACTCTTGATATGACTTTTACCACTACCACTACTACTGCTCATGCTACCGTAGCTACTGATGCCGCTACAACCGTTGCTTCTGCTGTCGCTACTGCCACTTCCACTACAACAACTACCATTGCTATTGCTGCGGTTACTACATCGATGGAAACTACGGGTTGTATGTTTGTTTTCATGTTTGTCTTGTTTTTTGTTTTGTATCTTGTTTTTTTATATTTTTCTCAGCCCTCGGCTTGTGGGTTAAACCATAGATAGCACTAGGTGTGGGCTTAACGGCGGTGGCGGGGATGCCACCACCGCTGTACAGTGGCTGCTACGTCCACTAGTGCTACGAATGTCGGTACTACAACAGCTAATGCTAGAATTAGAGTAGTGGCTGCTGTTGCACAATTGTAGCTGCAATTGCTACTATTGTGACTACTGCCGCTACAGCTACTTCCATCAATAAAGCTGCCACGATTGTTTCCAGTACGGCTGCTATAGCGACAGTTGCTACGTTTGCTATTGCTACCGTCATTTTTGTGGCCGCTGCTTTCCTTGCTCTTACTACTGTTGTTGTCGCTAAGGTTGTTGTCGCAATTGCCACGGCCATTACTTGGCTACTGCTACTGTGGCTGCTCATACGGGTCACTCACTGTACTTGTTGACGTCACTAGCATATCGCCTGATTTTTGCTATTCTGGCCACCTACCTCCCTACGTCACACGTGGGGGTTAGAGCTATCGGAAAACATCCAGCAGCATTTCCCATGGCTTGGCGGCCATGGTAAAAAATCTGATGTTGCCACATGGCAGGTTACTGTTGTAAAAAAAAATTGGCAACGTTTCCCTTACAGTGGCACGTATGGTAGGATTGCTAGCGTAGACAGGAACCTATACGCCACCATTACTGATGCGTCTGCTATGCTACGGCTCTCATACTTAAAAGCACAAGCTCAAAGTTCAGCTCATCCATCCATACATTTTTTGGTGTAAATTTCTGAGCCTCATCTATGCAACGGGTCATGCCTCTAGCTCCTGCACTTAGGTCGTCGTCAGAGTTTGCATAATTGTGTCGAGAGCGTGCTCGAGGGGCTTTCCCATCCATGTCACTCTTGGGGCATTCGTCATCAATTACCCATGTAGGGAGACTCGAATGTTTTGAGTCTCAAAAGGTCCATTCTAGTTTTTATCGTGCCCCTCGTTTGGGGCCCAAACGAGGGGGTTATATGTTTGAACTCATGAGTTTTCCGTAAACAAAACTCAATTGTCATACCAAAAAAACTCGAGTTTTGTTTTTGACACATTGGCATGAAGTTGTCGCATGAGAGGCACGTTTGGTGATTTTTCCCTGGCACAATAACACTTCTATCGTACCTCACTCCATCACTCTTTCACTCCTTCCTTGCCTCAATCATTCTAGGAGGTGAGGAGGAGAGGGCGAGGGTGAGGGCTCAAGGCCACATGCCTTTGCCCTCAAGGCCATGGGCCTTGGCCCTCAAGGCCTTCCGGCCTCAAGGCCGCGGATCGAGGCATCAACTTGATCGACGGCTGGTGTCTCAACAGAGGCTGGCCGGTCGGTCACTTGACCGGCTGCCAGCCACCCAGCCGGCCAGCCACCGGTAGGCCGGAGGCAAGCGGGTGGTTGGTCGGTGCCCAGCCACCCGCTTGCCACTCGACAACCCTCATAATAACAAGGGGTGGTTTGTAGCAATTTCCTTGCTATCGCAAGGTTGGAGGGCAGAACTCGCCCTCCTACTACATTCATCCCCACTTACTATGAACAATCCATGTTCATGACCAACAAGTAAGAGTGATTCATCAATCTTGTCAAAGAAAAATAAAAAACTCAATCACAAGCTAGACATGAACACGTGCATGATACTTGGACCTAAGTTTTAGCTTATCCTTCAACACGGCTAGAGTGTCCACGTGGCATCCATGTTGGGCGTCCAAAACCTCCCATGGTCGTTTTCCATGAATGTCACCCTGCAAGAATGTTGTTCACTGGTGGCGAGTTAAGGTGGTGCCTCTTGGTAAGGAAACTATGTGGTGCGCAAGTTGGAGTTGTAGCGTTGTTGATGTAGTGTGCTAGAACTCATGCTTGTTCCTTGCCGCTGTCGCCAAGGCAAAGCGAAAGTGGCACTGCTATTCCCTTAGTCTACAACACTAGAGTTTTAGTATGAGATCTCTGGTTTGTTACTAAAAAATGCACACGCCAGAGTTCGTGTCACAACTACAGCTTGAATAGAGCAGTGACTGATTAGGAATACAGAATGAGAAACAAACTGAGACTCCTTTCAATTCTTGCCTTGCTTCTGCTTTGTGAGGCTTTTTACTTAGAAAATCAGCCAAGCAGAAAAACCCACAAATAATCTTGTCTAGCATTATCTCTTGGGTGAATCCTACTAGACACCAGACGGCCCAAAACCCGGGCGATTTCCATTTTGCCTAAAAATGGACCATACCAATATACCCACACCGCAAACGCAATCGTGTCATCAGAATCAACTAGAAAAATGGCTACGTGGAGGTACAAACACCCAAACTCGGGCACAAGCTATAATAAGCCTGAAAGCTACCTACGACTGTTTATAACATCAATGGAGCTGATTGTATGAGGGTGTAGTATTTGAAGGACATAGAGGAGGAGAACCACATGCTTCACGGCGGCACATCCACTCCATCGAACAGCGTACCATCGATATTTGCATCCATCTAATTGATCATCTGTGTTAGGAAATTTGCACGGTGAAATCCTGACATTGGTGTGATCTTCTCTAGTGGTTCACGTCTTTCGTTTTTGGCGAATCTAAGACTGAGCGTGAGCTTTCTGGTCGCCTCACGCTTTGTGATCAGGAATTTAAAGACAGTCAGATTGCAAAACGGAATAATGGCATCTCGCGTTAGGTTTTGTACATGGAAATCATAAGAAAAATCTATAAGGGTACTCATGAGCTCTCCAACGCACCAAAGCGTGTGCGATTTGCCTAAGCATAGCCCAACTCATGCTTGCCAAAGGACAGGTCTCACCCACCACACAAATGCCTAACGCCTCCATGGTGCGCACAAGCCATGGCGCCTTTCTTCACTTGCAAAACACCTTTCCCAAGGTGCAAGTCCCATTGCATGTGATGTGTGGGTCCCCTACACCGTTTTGACGCACCTCCCCCATTTCTGGATTGAGTTTGATGATGGGGTGTGACAAGGTTTGAACCTCTCCGTGGACCTGTAGTTAGAATTTTGACCAAGTCACCGAGTAAAAAAATGTACTTTTGAGTTTCGGATGCCGAGCCTGGATTTTGGCTAAGTCCCTCAATAACAACCTACAATACTAGACCCGGTGGATACAATCGACTAGACGCCTCGGCATTTCGGAGCCAAATCCCCAAATGGACATTTTGTTACCCTGTTTGGACAATTGTTCACCGATAGGCGAGTCGCGGAAGCTCATATCTCCTTCGTTACTTGTTGGATTCTAGTGAAACAGCTTCCAGCGGATCTGGCTACTCTTCAATTTGCGGATACAATAATCGTTTTTAGTATTGGAGCAATCCTCAAGCTACTAGATCCAACTATGAGGATTTCAAACTCTGAAGCAGCTCAACGGCGCCTCTCGGTGCCGCACTTGGGCGTGTGGAGGTGTAAATTTTCAACGGCCTTCATGAGTATGTACACCACCCTAGAGGTCACATTATGATTCAATGAGGCAGTGCATAGAAAAAAGATTAACACCCCCTTTTAGGTTGGAGAGTCCACGGGACAACCATGTTAGGCGTCCACAACCTACCTTGGTCATTGTCTGTGAATGTCAGCCAACATGAATTTTGTTCACTAGTACCACGTTCAGGTGGTGACTATTGCCATGTGTTGATTTCTGTGAATTTCCAAGTTGCTATTGTACATGTTGACCACCCCCGTGGGCAACGGAGATTCATGCTCCCTTGAGTTATTTTCAAGTCGACAACCAGCCCAACGAGCAAGGTCTTCCCTAACAACTCGAATCCGGAGTGTACGCTCCTAGTGTTGAAGTAGGCAAAGAATCTCGTATTGACCGTCGGCATCAAGGAGTGCATGTGGTGGCTGAACGGTTCTCCGTTCCATGCACGGAGCGAATAGGCTCACACCAAACACGTCTTGTATCTTCATCCTCAATGGAAGAAGCAATCGGTATGCCACTGGCCTGGTGCGTGCAACGACGGGAAACGACCCAATGTACTTCAGTAGATGTTTTTGCAACCCTGCCGACTTCAGCCAAGGTTCTTCGTGCTAAGAAACACGTTGATGCTGATGTCAAACGAGACGTCATGGTGACCTTTATCCACACGTGTCTTTTGTCATCGTCGAGCCGCTTGGAGGTGGTCCTTTCCCTCCCGAAACAAGGAGTTTATGCGCTTGGCAAAAGGCTTCCGCAAAAGGAACATGCCCTCCTATACTCCCACTCTTCAGCAATGAAGAGGGCACCACTAGATGTCGACGACTATTAAATACAAACGGTGTGAACTGTGTAGACTTGTTCACCAAATAATTCATCGCAAGCTTTACTCGTTCTAGGAATTTTTCCCATTCATTCATTGTAAGGTCCACGTACATGGGAAGCATTTGCTCTTGAGTACGATTTACATACTTTCCTTTTCTATCATTTTGAGGGTGAAATGTTGTTGAAATTTGTGACTCATTGCAAAATTTTTTATACATGTTTTGTGAGAACTTACAAGCAAATTTTCTATATCAATCAGAGATGATGCACAACGGTAAGCTGTGGTATTTTACGACACCCGAAAAGAACATACAAGTAGTATAATCTACGTTCACATCAGTGGCTATGGTCATGAAGTGTATCATCTTTGTTAGAAGATATACGCCCACTAGTATTGCATCTTGCCCACTGGCCGTGTCCAAAAGACCATGAACACAGTCTATACCGACACGCTTCCATGGAGTTCCAGGGATGGGAAGTTGGTGGAGGAGTCTAACTGGCTTTTTGTTATTAGCCTTGTTTCAAAGACATGGTTCGCATGTCATGCAACACTTAAGGACATCAAGACACCATCCTGGCCACCAATAGTGATTCGAGATACCTTGTTCAGTTTTTTGAGGTCCCATATGACTTACGACCGGCGGTTCATGGATTAGGGGGGTAATCTTTGTTCAAAGGCCTACCGAGTTTGGCACAACAACTTGTTCTCCATGGTAGAAGATTCCCGTGGCCTCCAAAAATCACTACTTGTCCAGATTTCAAGAGTCTTGAAATCAATAACCCACACAAATTTCCATCCGAATCATGTTTATAGAACTGTTGTAGTAAAAAATCGCTTGAGGTGGTTGTCGCAAAGGTGCAGGGGGTCTGGTGTTTGCACCATTGACGTCACGATAGAAATCAAACACTCACTGACCTCGATGCTTGCTTTGATTTCTAGAGGCTCTCAGCTAAGTGGGTCGACCACGTTGATGCGTCCTAGTTGATATTCCCATGGGTACTTCCTCCAATGTTGAGTTGTTGACTAAACATGTTTCCATTCTTTTGATAAGACAACTATTGTTGACTTTGTGATTGACGGTGGACATGACCTAGAAGTTTCATTGAATTTGACAAGGCAATTGAAGTTAAATCCTAGCGATTCACACTCCATAGATAATGCATGTTTAAATTAGTGTCAACCAATTGTCTATATCACTTGACAAACGGTTGTCAAGTGATTTAGTTTTGCATCTAAATCATAGATTTCATTATTATGAGAATCTAGATCGCCTAGAATGTATGTTTTCACTGGTCCCACGCTGTTCCAACTCATTAAGCCATAACGATAGACACCAATCTCTTCATCTATAATAACCAAGTGAATGTGAAGGAGTTAAACTGGTGTCAAAGCTCTTGAAATGAAATCTGTTGTGTTCCATTGGATGATGTAGTTTGTATGAAATGGAGACCTCCCGATGTTTTTACTTCTTTAATGCATCCACCGTTCACTTGAAACATCTAATACCCAATTTTTCTTGTTTGATTGTTTTGCGACAATATCGGGGTTAATTTTAGGGGTTGTACATCTGCGAAGTCAAACTCACCTACGCCTTAGTCGGTTTGACGAGGTGCACAAAAAGGCGAGTAGCTCTTGCTCTACCTCCATTTGTGTGTATTCAATCATTTCTTAAATGTATGGCTCCTCTCACACTAGCTCCTAGAAAATCAAAGGCACATTATGGGTTCCCTTGTTACAGAATGGTCAAGTGGCCAGATTCCCCTCGTCACGGAGAATAGGCTTGATTCCCCTTTTCTTGGAACATTAGGCTTCATTTGTCCCTTCCATAAAACAATAAGCCCGACCCACCTCTTCCTCAAAATAAGAAGCTTCGTTTTTCCCTTTTGCACAAACGAAACTCTCAGTCATACAATCCATGGTTTCTGAATCCAACAATTGAAATTCATTGAATTATGAGATTCTTAATTTCAACCAGGTTTTCTGTGCATGCGTTGTTTAGAAGATCCAATTTAATGGAAGGTGGATTTCGATACCCTTGAATGAAGTCATGTTTAAGGTCTTGTGAATAATATGTTGTTTCCTGTTCATCAACGATGCTCATGTTTTCCAAGCTTTGTAGATGAATGCCACTTTTGTGTGAAGATTCTTGTCCACATGTACGAACAAAGGCTATGTATGTTTATGAGAATTTGTGACAGGGCATTGAATTCAATCCTTTATTCGGGTTATTGAATGATTGAAGTTATAACTTGAATGATTCAAGAGTTAACTAGTTCTAAAAAACTTATCTACGAATTCAAAACTCAAGAGGAAGCCTTCCTATTTGTCTGAAGATAGCATGTCGACGTCGCATTCCATGCGACATCAACATGGTGGTATTTTGCCCCAACAAGCACAAACCCTTTGTAGAGGGTTTGGTGATTTTACGAAGGTGGTTTACGAGGAATTTGCATGGAGGGTCCAACACTCCCCCTCCATTGAAAGCAAACCTGCTGGACCTTGTTACGACGGGGCCCAAGAGGTGCTCATGTACAGATAGAATCCTAAACCTCCGTTTTAATGAAGGGAGTGCAGCTGTGTACGGTTTGTATGCCAAGGGTTGGTAAAAAGTTGAAAAATATGAAAAGAAGAACAAACAGGGGAGTTCTTTAGTCTCCATTCTTGGAGCACCCAGGATTCTAGCCGACGCCCATCGACTGGAGTCGCCGGCACTCCAAGAACCCTCCCCCCCATCTTCTAATCTTCTTGCCACCCGTTCCATCACATTTTTTTTGTACGACTCCCACCCTTACCCCTCAATCCTACCACGACCCTCCATTGTGACGACCATGATAGAGGGCCACGATCTACCACCACATGTCCCAATTTTCCATGCTCATGCAACGACATTTGTGGTTGTTTGATCATGGTGTGAAATGGTGGGTGGATGGAGCATTCTTCTTGTCGGACAGAGGCGGATGGGGCTTACTTTCAGAGGCAGGGTTGAACGGGGCTTATTATTCCGCGGTAAGGGCAAATGGGACTTATTGTTCCAAGGTTGGGGCATATGCGGGTCACGAGTGACAAAATAAGGGGTAGTCGGTATTTTCACCATAAAATTGTTGGTAAATCAGAGGTTATGGTTCGACATTCACTATCACATGGGAGCCCCAAGGAACTCACTTGAGTGGGATGACATCATCAGAAAAATTCATACTTTAATGTTTCCCATTGTTCACTTATGTTATCCAGTGGCATCCTACGATGAATGCACGAATTGTGGGGCACATTCTTTAAGTTGTTGGAGAGTTTCTATAGCCTCAGAGGTGTAGCAACTCAAAACATTTGGTCTCACGTTGGAGCCCCAGGCAACTCCCTGTAGACCTTATTATGCCAAGTCATGATGTTATTTGAACATCATGTTCAAACAACATCATATTCCTCCCCTATCACCATGATGATGCAAGGATGTATCTAACTCCATCACAAAAGTAAAAAAGATCTGAGGGCGGTTTATAGCGAGAAGGGGAGAATGTAAAATAATATTCTTTGAACCTGAATAATAGAAGTTAAGGTTAAGACATGCTGTCATGATCATGATACCATTGTTCCAGGCTGGCTGACTTGTTTGAAGACCAAAACAAGGTGACCGAGTCAAACGTGACCTAAAATGTGTCACTACAAGTCTCATTATTCTTGTAATGAACATCAATAAATGAGATGTGTAAAACACATTGTAAAAACCTCTACCATGCTTGATTGAAACATGAAAAAAAATTCAAATAGTAACAGTGAATAATAGATAAAAGGAAAACGTAGGTTTGAGTGGCATAGCGAACCGTGACAACACGGGCAAGGAAGAGTCATCCAACGATGATGAAGGTCATTCGATTTTCATTAAGATGATTGCACTAAACATTTTCGAGCTTGCTATCGCCTCTCGACGCTAAGTTCGAATGCCCGCATCACATTGGTATTTGTGCGCCAAAGTTCAATTCCCTATGTGGATATTCAAGGTGAGTCCATTCCTAAGCCATGCCTCGAGTTTGCTGAAGTTCATCCTTCATATATGTTCTCGCTCATTCGTGCACGGGAATTTCCTACGTGCCCTCTATGGAAGAGTCATGCGAAGTGCCCAAAAATTTCACGGACGTCGCAAAATTCTTCCAAATTCTGCAGGTGGCGGGAGATAGATGTAGGAACATTGCGCGCTTCATGAACCTTTCATGCTTCATCCATGCTTGTTACCTGGCCAATCGAAAGAAACTGGCTACGATGAAACTTGATGGAATTTGTTCGAGTTTTGGTATGAGTAGATGAATTCATCTCATGTTTGAATCGGGCTTCCATTGGTGGGAAGCAAGTGCATGTCTCAACACATAACATTGTCGCTTTTTCCGGCCGTTAAAACAGCGCATTCATTCCTTCACATGCGCGTGGGAGGGTGTTCAGTCATTTGAGAACTCGGAACCGCTGACATTGTTCAATGAAGGTTGTTGAAGATTGTGATGATTACACTTGAAGGCGCGGAAACAATTCATGAATACGAACCGAACTTCAGTACATGAACTTCATCTAGCAGCTTTCTTTGGACCATACATGAAGGATGAACTTCATCAAACTTTGGACAGGACCATAGGTGGGATGAGTGTAGCTCAGGCCGGCTCTCCTCGTGGCTTGAACGTTTCCCTAGCTTCTGTGCTGTTGGACGGGATGGGTAGAGGGTCTGAGACCCTCAACCACGGTTTTGGCACAGTGGGCCAAGCTTAGGGTGAGGCCGGATGTCGTTAGGGCCGGTGGTTGGTAGTGTCGCGCCTGGATTGTTGGGATGCTTTGTTGGACCATCAATGTCTGCATGTTTAAATGGGAAATTTTAGGGATTTTTGTGCGAATTTTGACCTATTTTGATAGTGCATTGATGATAACATGCACATGCCTAACGCCAGTCTAGGGTTGATGTGCTATACCCCTTTTTTTTCTGAGGCCAACCGGTGAAACATGCGTAAGGCTGTTTTGGAAGGACAAGCATGCCCATCACGCCCAAGCCAAACACCCAAGAAAAATGGAATTTTAGCATGGTTTTTAAAGTAGCACACAAAAATGGCCGGTCGCTGTACGAGCACACAAAAATGGCCACCCCATCAAATAGCACACAAAAATGGCCGCTCGTTGTACGAAGACACAAAAATGGCCACCGCCTGAAGTAGCACACAAAAATGGCCAGCACAAAAATGGCCACACGCGAAAAAGCACACAAAAATGGCCACAACGCGCAGGTGATGCCACGTAAGTAGCTGGCCCTCACAAGATGCCTTGTTTGCGAGGGCCAGCTGCTCACGTGGCATCACCTGCCTGCGATGGCCATTTTTGCGTACTTTTTTTGCATACAACCATGTTTGCGCTGGCCATTTTTGCGTGCTACTTCAAGCGGTGGCCATTTTTGTGTGCTCGTACAGCGAGCGGCCATTTTTGTGTGCTGTCTGACGGGTTGGCCATTTCTGTATGATCGTAAAATAAACGTCCATTTTTGTGTGCTGCTTTAAAATGCATGCTAAAATTGCATTTTCTCCCAAACACCCACATGCAATTCGACAACCCATGGGGCGTGAAGAGGCATGCAACCCCCCTTGCCCACAACGGGCGTCGTTGGATGATTGTCCTGGATGCTTCAACGATCTTTGAACGCATTGTTTGAGGCCTCGTCGTTCGCCCGTAGATCCAACGACCGCCTCCATCGTTCTCCGCCCTATTCGCCCCCCCATGGCGTCCAGTGACGCCTCTGCCTCAGAAGGGCCGAAGACCTTCACTTTCCCACGGGTTTGCAAGTTGTAGCGAATACTGGAGCGCAGTTTGTGTGAGAAATGTGGGGAAAAAAATTCCAGAAACTTGTCTAATCATTGTCTCAACGACGAATGCCAAAGATTTCTTGAAGGAAGGTGAGTGGCAGATTCGTATTTAGTCGTTGGAATCCGTCGTAGACGACGGATTCCAAAGATTCCGTCTCACCCTTTTTGTACTCATTCGTTACAACCGACGCGGTTAGGTTACTACCTATACGAACTCAACTCAGCGGTGACGTGTGAGAGGCGCCTGCGTTCTTTGTGGAAGCCATCCAAAAGAGAGGCATAGGTCACACGGACCGTCCGATTCGATGGCTTCGTAAACGGAGAAATTGGAGCGCCTGAGAGCTGCCGTCTACCGGTGGATGCAGTACTGGCATCAGTTGCTTCTACTCGCTGAAGCAATGGTGGACTCTGTCAGTCTTCCTAGCTCTTCAAATGTGGATGCCTAGAAGCAGATGTCAGCGGACTCTAAATGAACTTGTCGTGTGCGACGTACTCTGCTGCACTTTGATGCCCTTTGCTGCTGGAATGGCGTGCGCTGCGGATCCTTCCCAGTGGGTGAGGCAGCAGGTTCGCTGCCAACGCCTAAGCGCAGTTGACTCTCCGCGGATGCCGGCCTGGCGCCAGAGGCACCAACCAGGAGAAGAAGTGACGAACGAGACTGCCGGCCGGCCACCCTCCTCGAGGACCTCCGGCCCGTAAGATCTCGCGCCTCCCTCGAAAGCATCGTGCTTGACTTCCGCCGCGGATAGGATTTTCCTCTTCATTGGCATTGATGCAGCAGCATCTTGCTGCGAGGGCGAGTGCTCGGCGAGAGCTGGGATTTTCAGCTGATAGTCCGAAGGAGTGATCGCGCCCTGTCGGATTGTGCGGTACTCTGCTGGCAGCACTGACACATTGTCGGGGACAGCAGCACAACAGCAGCTTCGTGGTCAGATCGGCTCGAGGAAAAAAGCGTGGGATTCGCCGCGTTGTCAGCAG
>SZWC01018510.1:12507-24184 GCA_023375785.1 Penium margaritaceum
ATTGTGCAGTTGTGCAGTTGTGCAGTTGTGCAGTTGTGCGATTGTGCAGTTGTGCGATTGTGCAGTTGTGCAGTTGTGCAGTTGTGCAGTTGTGCAGTTGTGCAGTTGTGCAGTTGTGTAGTTGTGCAGTTGTGCAGTTGTGCAGTTGTGCAGTTGTGCAGTTGTGCAATTGTGCAGTTCTATGTTTGCCATCTACTTGTGGACTGGAGTCGGAGTCGCTAAGTCGATGCGCTAAGTCGGTACCCTCTGACTTCAAGTCGACCAAGTCGGTGTGGAGAGAGGGTCAGGGGAGGGGGGAAAGCAGAGGCAGCAAGGTGCAAACTTTCATGAAAAGTAGTCAACGACGAGTTGGTGGTCTTATCATAGGTTTTTCCTCAAGTATTTAAGGATCGTACAGTGCCGAAACTGGAAAAATTGCTGGTCGGTTGAGCGACAAGGATACATGGGGCTTGGCCGCCCCTGTAGACTGTGTTCTGACCCCAGTCGGTAAAAGGACTTGGGTCAAGTCGGCAGACTGGACAGACTTGGAGTCGAAGCTGTCTAGTCGGAGTCGGTGGCAAACATAGGTGCAGTTGTGCGATTGTGCAGTTGTGCAGTTGTGCAGTTGTGCGATTGTGCAGTTGTGCAGTTGTGCAGTTGTGCAGTTGTGCAGTTGTGCAGTTGTGCAGTTGTGCAGTTGTGCAGTTGTGCAGTTGTGCAGTTGTGCAGTTGTGCAGTTGTGCAGTTGTGCAGTTTTGCAGTTGTGCAGTTGTGCAGTTGTGCAGTGCAGTTGTGCAGTTGTGCAGTTGTGCAGTTGCGTAGTTGTGCAGTTGTGCAGTTGTGCAGTTGTAGTTGTACAGTTGTGCAATTGTGCAGTTGTGCGATTGTGCAGTTGTGCGATTGTGCAGTTGTGCAGTTGTGCAGTTGTGCGATTGTGCAGTTGTGCAGTTGTGCAGTCGTGCGATTGTGAAGTTGTGCAGTTGTGCAGTTGTGCAGTTGTGCAGTTGTGCAGTTGAGCAGTTGTGCAGTTGTGCAGTTGTGCACAACTGCACAACTGCACAATCGCACGACTGCACAACTGCACAACTGCACAACTGCACAATCGCACAACTGCACAACTGCACAACTGCACAATCGCACAACTGCACAATCGCACAACTGCACAATTGCACAACTGTACAACTACAACTGCACAACTGCACAACTGCACGGTGTGAAATTGCGCGGCTACGCAGAGCAAGTCAGGTGCATGCCTGGAGGTGTACAAGTAGTCTGGGACACCCCCGTTGTGAATGACCAAACTCATGCATCGTGTTGGGCTAAGCAAGGATTTGGCAGTCCCCCCGGTGTTGGCTCCATGGACAACAGAATGGCGATGGCGGTGCCGCCGTTGGCTGTTGAAGGGCAGCTGCTGCTGCTTCTCCCACATCCTCTGCTGCTTCTCCCACATCCTCTGCTGCTTCTCCCACATCCTCTGCTGCTTCTCCCACATCCTCTGCTGCTTCTCCCACATACTCTGCTGCTTCTCCCACATCCTCTGTGCCTGCGGCCGCCACTGTTAGCCCTCCCGCTGCCACCAAATGACCGAGTACACGACGGCTTCAGGAGAGACTCGTCCACATGCTTTGAAAAGGCATCCAACAAAGTCTTTAGGACGCTGTGAGCATGCTTGCAACGGCTTTAAACAAAGTCTTTAGGACGCTGTGAGCATGCTTGCAAAGGCATCCAACAAAGTCTTTAGGACGCTGTGAGCATGCTTGCAACGGCTTTAAACAAAGTCTTTAGGACGCTGTGAGCATGCTTGCAAAGGCATCCAACAAAGTCTTTAGGACGCTGTGAGCATGCTTGCAACGGCTTTAAACAAAGTCTTTAGGACGCTGTGAGCATGCTTGCAAAGGCATCCAACAAAGTCTTTAGGACGCTGTGAGCATGCTTGCAAAGGCTTCCAACAAAGTCTTTAGGACGCTGTGAGCATGCTTGCAACGGCTTTAAACAAAGTCTTTAGGACGCTGTGAGCATGCTTGCAACGGCTTTAAACAAAGTCTTTAGGACGCTGTGAGCATGCTTGCAACGGCTTTAAACGAAGTCTTTAGGACGCTGTGAGCATGCTTGCAAAGGCTTTAAACAAAGTCTTTAGGACGCTGTGAGCATGCTTGCAACGGCTTTAAACAAAGTCTTTAGGACGCTGAGAGCATGCTTGCTAAGGCTTTAAACAAAGTCTTTAGGACGCTGTGAGCATGCTTGCAAAGGCTTTAAACAAAGTCTTTAGGACGCTGTGAGCATGCTTGCAACGGCTTTAAACAAAGTCTTTAGGACGCTGTGAGCATGCTTGCAACGGCTTTAAACAAAGTCTTTAGGACGCTGTGAGCATGCTTGCAAAGGCTTTACACAAAGTCTTTAGGACGCTGTGAGCATGCTTGCAACGGCTTTAAACACAGTCTTTAGGACGCTGTGAGCATGCTTGCAAAGGCTTTAAACAAAGTCTTTAGGATGCTGTGAGCATGCTTGCAAAGGCTTTAAACAAAGTCTTTAGGACGCTGTGAGCATGCTTGCAAAGGCTTTAAACAAAGTCTTTAGGACGCTGTAAGCATGCTTGCAAAGGCTTTAAACGAAGTCTTTAGGACGCTGTGAGCATGCTTGCAACGGCTTTAAACAAAGTCTTGAGGACGCTGTGAGCATGCTTGCAACGGCTTTAAACAAAGTCTTGAGGACGCTGTGAGCATGCTTGCAACGGCTTTAAACAAAGTCTTGAGGACGCTGTGAGCATGCTTGCAACGGCTTTAAACAAAGTCTTGAGGACGCTGTGAGCATGCTTGCAACGGCTTTAAACAAAGTCTTGAGGACGCTGTGAGCATGCTTGCAACGGCTTTAAACAAAGTCTTGAGGACGCTGTGAGCATGCTTGCAACGGCTTTAAACAAAGTCTTGAGGACGCTGTGAGCATGCTTGCAACGGCTTTAAACAAAGTCTTGAGGACGCTGTGAGCATGCTTGCAACGGCTTTAAACAAAGTCTTGAGGACGCTGTGAGCATGCTTGCAACGGCTTTAAACAAAGTCTTGAGGACGCTGTGAGCATGCTTGCAACGGCTTTAAACAAAGTCTTGAGGACGCTGTGAGCATGCTTGCAACGGCTTTAAACAAAGTCTTGAGGACGCTGTGAGCATGCTTGCAACGGCTTTAAACAAAGTCTTGAGGACGCTGTGAGCATGCTTGCAACGGCTTTAAACAAAGTCTTGAGGACGCTGTGAGCATGCTTGCAACGGCTTTAAACAAAGTCTTGAGGACGCTGTGAGCATGCTTGCAACGGCTTTAAACAAAGTCTTGAGGACGCTGTGAGCATGCTTGCAACGGCTTTAAACAAAGTCTTGAGGACGCTGTGAGCATGCTTGCAACGGCTTTAAACAAAGTCTTGAGGACGCTGTGAGCATGCTTGCAACGGCTTTAAACAAAGTCTTGAGGACGCTGTGAGCATGCTTGCAACGGCTTTAAACAAAGTCTTGAGGACGCTGTGAGCATGCTTGCAACGGCTTTAAACAAAGTCTTGAGGACGCTGTGAGCATGCTTGCAACGGCTTTAAACAAAGTCTTGAGGACGCTGTGAGCATGCTTGCAACGGCTTTAAACAAAGTCTTGAGGACGCTGTGAGCATGCTTGCAACGGCTTTAAACAAAGTCTTGAGGACGCTGTGAGCATGCTTGCAACGGCTTTAAACAAAGTCTTGAGGACGCTGTGAGCATGCTTGCAACGGCTTTAAACAAAGTCTTGAGGACGCTGTGAGCATGCTTGCAACGGCTTTAAACAAAGTCTTGAGGACGCTGTGAGCATGCTTGCAACGGCTTTAAACAAAGTCTTGAGGACGCTGTGAGCATGCTTGCAACGGCTTTAAACAAAGTCTTGAGGACGCTGTGAGCATGCTTGCAACGGCTTTAAACAAAGTCTTGAGGACGCTGTGAGCATGCTTGCAACGGCTTTAAACAAAGTCTTGAGGACGCTGTGAGCATGCTTGCAACGGCTTTAAACAAAGTCTTGAGGACGCTGTGAGCATGCTTGCAACGGCTTTAAACAAAGTCTTGAGGACGCTGTGAGCATGCTTGCAACGGCTTTAAACAAAGTCTTGAGGACGCTGTGAGCATGCTTGCAACGGCTTTAAACAAAGTCTTGAGGACGCTGTGAGCATGCTTGCAACGGCTTTAAACAAAGTCTTGAGGACGCTGTGAGCATGCTTGCAACGGCTTTAAACAAAGTCTTGAGGACGCTGTGAGCATGCTTGCAACGGCTTTAAACAAAGTCTTGAGGACGCTGTGAGCATGCTTGCAACGGCTTTAAACAAAGTCTTGAGGACGCTGTGAGCATGCTTGCAACGGCTTTAAACAAAGTCTTGAGGACGCTGTGAGCATGCTTGCAACGGCTTTAAACAAAGTCTTGAGGACGCTGTGAGCATGCTTGCAACGGCTTTAAACAAAGTCTTGAGGACGCTGTGAGCATGCTTGCAACGGCTTTAAACAAAGTCTTGAGGACGCTGTGAGCATGCTTGCAACGGCTTTAAACAAAGTCTTGAGGACGCTGTGAGCATGCTTGCAACGGCTTTAAACAAAGTCTTGAGGACGCTGTGAGCATGCTTGCAACGGCTTTAAACAAAGTCTTGAGGACGCTGTGAGCATGCTTGCAACGGCTTTAAACAAAGTCTTGAGGACGCTGTGAGCATGCTTGCAACGGCTTTAAACAAAGTCTTGAGGACGCTGTGAGCATGCTTGCAACGGCTTTAAACAAAGTCTTGAGGACGCTGTGAGCATGCTTGCAACGGCTTTAAACAAAGTCTTGAGGACGCTGTGAGCATGCTTGCAACGGCTTTAAACAAAGTCTTGAGGACGCTGTGAGCATGCTTGCAACGGCTTTAAACAAAGTCTTGAGGACGCTGTGAGCATGCTTGCAAAGGCTTTAAACAAAGTCTTTAGGACGCTGTGAGCATGCTTGCAAAGGCTTTAAACAAAGTCTTTAGGACGCTGTAAGCATGCTTGCAAAGGCTTTAAACGAAGTCTTTAGGACGCTGTGAGCATGCTTGCAAAGGCTTTAAACAAAGTCTTTAGGACGCTGTGAGCATGCTTGCAAAGGCTTTAAACAAAGTCTAAAACAAGCCATGAGTGAAGAAAACACTGACCACTCACTCACCACGTTGGGCTCCGCCAGAAGGATACGGCAGTCGAGCGGTTTCGGCTCCGCAAGCGGCGACACGGCAATGGCGCTGCCACCGATGGCTGTTGCGAGGCTGCTGCTGCCTCCGCCGCCGCTGCCCCCCACTGGCCGGCACAGCAGCGCACTGAGCTCCCCTGCCTCCCTCTGCGCGTCCGCCACCGCCAACGACTCGTTGCCTGGCACCGATCGGTACGCGGCTTCCAACACTTGCACCAGAATGTGCGGTCTTACCTGCAGAGCGACAGTTAGCGGCGGGGCGCCCGGCAGGATGAAACAGTGCGCAAACAATCAGAAGGGGAGCACATACAACACGAGGGGCACTATGCCTAGGAGAGAGCTTGGACACAAAAAATTTAAATCTCTACCACCTTGGACAAAGAGGTGGACAGGGCTCGCGGAACGACCATGGAGCCATCTCCTTGGCTTCGCAATGAGTCTGGGTGTGGAGGCAGTCTGTCGTTCCGCAAGCCCTTTCCACCTTGGAAAAGGGAACGACCCAAGCCTAAGCCCTTTCCACCTTGGAAAAGGGAACGACCCAAGCCTAAGCCCTTCCCACCTTGAAAAAGGGAACGACCCAAGCCTAAGCCCTTTCCACCTTGACACGGTGGAGAGTGGAGGCGCAGGGGGCCTGCAGGCGGGTGGTTGCGGGCGAGCCTCGGTCGGATCTGACGCTGACTGACCCCGAGTCAGGCCTCACGTGGGTGCTGGATGTCACCACCGTGAACCCCCATGGGGTCCGTGCCACGGGGCCTGGCTTGGTAGTCGTCGCGGCAGAGAAGGCCAAGGTAAGACTATACTCTGCCGTGGAGGGGAGCGGTCGGCAGATGCGTCCTCTGGCCTGGGAGACTCTTTGGGGCCTCTGTGACCACTTCTGGTCCTTTCTGGCTCGCCTCGCCAGGGTCTGCCTAGCACGGGGGCCGTGCCGCTGCTCAGAGGAGGTCTTCGAGCGTTGGGCCCAGCGGGCGGTCTCTGCCCTTGCCCAGCGGATCTCCATTGCGGGCATTCGCAGCCAGCGTGCTGCGATACAGTTCCACGGCGTCGTTCATTGTGCAGCTGCAAACCCTCGGCCTGAGGAGGATGTTCTTCCATTGGCGTATGGACTGGGTTTGCCGAGTGCCCTCTCTCTGTCAGATCTTTGTGCCTTTGAACCGGTCTTTGCCAGTACTTAGCTGCTTTTCTTCTCCACCGTTCATGTGCCGTTGGTGGCGGCGTCCCTTATACCCCGCAGATCTGCCGGTCAGGGGCGGCGTTAATTCATCAAAAAAAGAAAAAGAAAAAAAGGGAACGACCCAAGCCTAAGCCCTTCCCACCATGGACAGAGCTTGCGGAACGACGGTGGAGCAGGGTTGTGGAAGCAAACTGTTGGCTAACCCACACTTCAATCAAAATTCACTTCCCATGCTGTCCCAAAGGACTGCCGCGCAGCGCACCGAGCTCCCCTGCCTTTGCGCGTCAGCCACCGCCAACGACTCGTTGCCTGGCACCGATCGGTACGCGGCTTCCAACACTTGCACCACAATGTGATGCCGTACCTGCAGTGCAGCACCTGGAGGCCAATGTTCGGGTCCACTTGGGGATAACTCGCCTTGGTTTGGGTGCAGATGTGGACTACTTCGTCTTGGTGACCCATATGGAGGACCGGAGTGCTGGTAAGGACAGCAATGCTGAGTAGTCATCACAAAAAAGAAAGCAATGTATATGTACATTGTCTTAAAATAATGAAGGGTCCAAAAATTCAAAAACTTGTGCAGTTACGCACACGTCCGCAATCCCAAGAACAACACCTGCAACCTCCGCCTCCCTCTGAGAGGACGGAAGGGAGAAGGGAGCAGGGATTAGGGAGTAGGAGAGGGAAGGGATCGGGGAGGGGGATTCATGGAATGGGAATGCTCACCATCGGCTTTCGCAGAATGAAGGGCAGCCTCTTATGCTCCACATCTGTGCCGGCAAACAAATCCGCCACCTCCGCCTCTCTCCCCGCCGCCGCGCTCAGCTGCCGCTGCTGCTGCTGCCGCCGCTGCTTCAGCGACAGTGCCCGTGTCACCGCCACCACGCCCACCCTGTCCCGCACCAGCTCCGCCGCCAGCTCCCTCAACGCCTTTGCGTCCGGCGAATCATCGTCGGAGGAGGAAGGGAGGCCAGAGCTGAGATCGAGGAGGACCACGTCATACAGACGCGCGAGGCCCTCGCGGGGGGTGCCGTCAGCGAAGGAGGTCGGGGGTTCCGTTCCCGCCGGGAGGACGACGGGGGGAAGCCTCCCCTCTTTGTGCAGGGCAAGGACAGCAGCGCCTGGTTGAGCACAGATGATGCTGTGCGGCACGTGCCACGCGCTTAGGTGTTTGCCTAACGCCGCCAGCGTCACCTGCAGTGGACACGAGGCGCAGTTGCAGATNCGTCGGAGGAGGAAGGGAGGCCAGAGCTGAGGTCGAGGAGGACCACGTCGTACAGACGTGCAAGGCCCTCGCGGGGGGTGCCGTCAGCGAAGGAGGTCGGGGGTTCGGTCCCCGCCGGGAGGACAACAGGGGGAAGCCTCCCCTCCTTGTGCAGGGCAAGGACAGCGGCGCCAGGTTGGGCGCAGATGATGCTGTGCGGCACGTGCCACGCGCTTAGGTGTTTGCCTAACGCCGCCAGCGTCACCTGCAGTGGACACGAGGCGCAGTTGCAGATGGCTTTCTCTTTGGTGAGCATTCTTAGCGGCAGCAGCAGGAACAGCAACAGCAGCAGTAACAGCAGCAGCAGCAGCAGCAGCAACATCAGCAGAAACAGCAGCACCAGCAGTAAGCAAGAAGAGATGAGAATGTGGTAGACATGGCAGGAGCAAGCCTGCAGCGTGGCAACTAGACACTTTGCATGACGTTGAAAAACATCCTACCGCACCGCATTGCACACCCACCTGGCTCTGCCCCACCAAGAGTGACCTCGCCTGTCAGTGAAATCTGAGACTCTTGCTTTTCACGTTGATTCCTGTGACTCACCTCACAGGCTCAAATCCCCCCATGACCATTATTCCCCAACCCAGCTCACCATTTCGCCCCTCACAAAGGTTACCCTGCCTATTTGCCCCATCTTCGGCTACCCCGCCCATTTACCCCCAAACCTACACCATGCATTATCCGATCTAGGGACTGCCCCACCTTGTCCCTCTTCCCAAACAGGCTACACCGCTACTTCACCCCGCATTATCCT
Organism: Penium margaritaceum; assembly: GCA_023375785.1. Classification (NCBI taxonomy): domain Eukaryota; kingdom Viridiplantae; phylum Streptophyta; class Zygnematophyceae; order Desmidiales; family Peniaceae; genus Penium; species Penium margaritaceum. The sequence continues at coordinate 20,864 of SZWC01018510.1, forward strand.
TCCCCCAAATCTGGACAACCTCACCTTCCCATCACCTCACCTCCCCACCACCTCACCTTCCCACCACCTCACCTTCCCACCACCTCACCTTACCACCACATCACCTTCCCACCACCTCACTTCCCCACCTCACCTTCCACCACCTGACCTCCCCACATCAGCTCCACACCTCACCTCCTCCCCACCTCACCTTCTCACCACCTCACCTCCCCACCACCTCACCTTCCCACCACCTCACCTTACCACCACATCACCTTCCCACCACCTCACTTCCCCACCTCACCTTCCCACCACCTGACCTCCCCACATCAGCTCCACACCTCACCTCCTCCCCACCTCACCTTCTCACCACCTCACCTCCCCACCACCTCACCTTCACAGCACCTCACCTCACCCCACTTGCTGTTTAGCTTCCTCTTTTACTGCCTAGGCTACAAGTTGTCCTAGCTCTCACTGATTCATTCAATCTAACACATCCGTTGTGTTCTTATTCTCGACATGGTACAAGAGCTCAAGTGACCCTCCTGTTGCCTCCCTGCGCCGTCTCCATCACGGCCATCACTTCGCTCCAACACACATCCGTCGCGAGCGTTTCGTCATCCGCGCTTCAAAGCCAGTTTTGGCTGGAGCTAGTTGCAGTTGACCTCCCCCGCTACCTTTCCACTGCAAAAGAATTCATTTTTAGGATTTTCCTCAACATCGGCAATTTTCTGTCCACGACTTCCGTCGCGAGTGTTCCGCCTTCGGTCCTCTCACTCCAATTTCTTTTGGAACTAATTGGAGTCGGCATCTTCCTCTACTTTTTCATCGCAGAAAAATTTGTTTTCGGATTTTCCCTCAGCTCTCCCGGACATAGGCAGATTTCTGCCTACCTCATCTGTCGCGAGCGTTTCGCCTTCGGCACTCCCAGTCCAAAATTTTCTAGCCCCCCTCCTTGCTGGCCTACTTCCCCACCTTTCCATCGCACAAGAAATTGAAAAGGACACTTTTCACTTTTTTGACCTAAATTTTTTTCCTCTTCCCGGCTGCCCACCCGCCTTCTCTGAACTCTCCCTTCATGGCCTCCGTAGCCGCCATGGGCGGCTCTCTCCTTGCCGCCCCGAAATTCACCGCCAAGCGCGACGGAGCCCATAACTACAAACTGTGGGCGTTCAACCTCGGCATCTACTTCGGCTCTACCGAGCAAAAATGCATTCTCCTCCGCTCCATCATCCGCGGCACCCGCTCCAGCGCACCTCCCGCCTACCCCACCGACACCGCGAAGGTTGATGCGTAGGAGCTTGCAAACAATACCGCTCTCTTTGCCATCCTCGCCACTACCTCCCACAACCTCCACGACAACATCCGCGCTCTTGGCAATGACACCAAGACGGTGTGGGCTGCGTTCGCAGCTCGCTTCAACACTACAACCTCAACCTCGTGCGGCATCAAGATCATGTCACTCTTCAGCGTACCCTACTCCACCCACTCCAACATGGGCGGATACATCTCTGCTTGCACCACCATTGCCTCCGACCTCAAATAGATGAAGGTAGCGATGCCGGAAGCGGTGGTGTGCATCGGTATCATTGCCGGCCTCCCACCCCGTTTCGACGTCATCCGCCAAATCCTCCAACTCTCCGTCGACGAGATGACAGTGGCCGCCATCGCCCCCAAGCTTATGGCTGCGGAGCAAGACTATCACTTCAAGCATCAACACCAAGCCGCGGCAATCAACCTCCACGCACAGTCTCCTCCTTCCGGTGGCACCTCCGTTTATGCCGCCCCCATCCGCCTCAACAAGTTTCCGGCGTGCCAAAATGCACCTCTCCATGGCCCGCTCAAGGGCATGGTGTGCGGTGGCCTCAACCACCTTCAGTCCACGTGTGACCACGCCCAAACTGACCAATGGCTTGCGGCATCGCCCAACCACAAGTACAACGACCGTCCCCTTCGGGCGGACATCCGCTCCAAGGCTCGCCGCGATCGCCTAGCTATGCGGTTCCGGTAGCTAGTACTACCTTCCCTCTTGTTCATGACATCAATGAAGGATTTTCGATCTACACCGTGTCTCCCTCTCTCTTTACCGAACAAACGCTCGACTCCGGTGCGGTATCCTACACTCTTCAAGATGCCGATCACATATCTCCACTGTCCTCCTTCGTCACAATCAATGGAGCAACCACCTCCATGAGTGCCACGTGTCATTCCCAAGCTACCCTCTCATCACCCGCTTCCCCTCATGGCTCTATCTCCGGCCTCCATGTTCCCTCTCTTCACACAAATCTCCTCTTAGTTCGTCAACTCCAACAAGAGGGCGTCACCATTATCTTTCCCGCCTTCGGCACCAAAGTTCATCTCACTTCCTCCGGCTCTCATCTCACCACCTTCCGCCTCTCAAACAACCTCTACCGCCTTTCCGCTCCTTGCTCACAACCAGCCCTTGCCGCCTCTCCCTCTCCGATTTGCTTGTGCCGTCACATCTCCAACCCTCTCATTCTCCACCATCACCGACTTTGCCATCCCAATTTCACAGCCCTCCAACGCCTCACATCCAAGAACATGGTCGTCGGTCTCCCGCGTCTCCCACCTATTCCTACTCTTCCCGCCCCCACATGTCCCTCTTGCACCCTCGACAAGCTCAAACCCACCTCCCATCCTCCTCACCCCTTCCGTGCCCCTAAGCCTCTCGACTTGGTCCACCTCGACCTTGTCCATGTCTCGACATCGCCCTCATCCTGTCAAAGCTCTTGTACAAGGGGGGTAGGAGGGCCCTTTCCCTCGCCACTCCATGAGCTGCGTCAACAAACACAGCCAGGACGGAAGTCACAGGATAGCAGGTGCAGCAGCCACAGACAGTGCAGAAGCCACAACAGGTGCCGCAGCCACAGCAGGTGCAGCAGCCGAAGCAGGTGTAGCAGCCACAGCAGGTGCAGTAGCCACAGCAGGTGAAACAGCTGCAGCAGGGGCAGCAGTCACAGCCGGTGTAGCAGCCGTGGCAGCAAGAATGAACTTGAACTCAAAAGGAGCATTTCGAGTTCGAGCCCTGGCAGTCAGAACCCACCTGGCTCGGTCCAACGAGCAGCACTCGCGCCTTCATCAGCGGCTCTTGCACTGTGAGGGGCTTCCGCGTCGTCGCTCCGTAGGCTGCGGCAGCAGAGGCAAAGTCAGGGTGGTGAGAGTTGACGGGAACGGACGCCGTGAGGATGGCGCCGCGGCGTGAGTCGGTGAGAGTGCTCAGCGATCCGCACAGAAGAGGGAGGAGCTGTGTTGCAACGCAAAGGCATAAGGACAGGCAAGGCCACAGGGGAGGGTGAGTCTGTGTGAGTGTGCCTCGCAATC
>SZWC01018512.1:0-10368 GCA_023375785.1 Penium margaritaceum
TATACATATACATATACATATACATATACATATACATATACATATACATATACATATACATATACATATACATATACATATACATATACATATACATATACATATACATATACATATACATATGGATAAAAACATAAATGTAAATATACATGTACACATAGATACACATATGAATATCCATACACGCAAAATACCTATAAATATAGTTCCACATGTGGATTTAGATATGAGTTTGCATATACATGCATGAAAATAGGTACATTCCAAATGCATATTCATATGCATATGTTTATGCATATGTGTTTCGAATTTAAAAATATAAAGATAAAGATACAAATTTATGATAATACTAATTCATATGTACATAGAAATATATAGACACATGCTTGTTCCTATCTTCAACTTGAAGAGGTTTCATTCGCTTTTGTTGATCTATTCTCACACATAATGACAAATAATGTCATTTGTATTTTATTGGGATCAAAACAAGCATGATAGACAGTTTCACTAGTGAGCATGGATTCTCCCATGATAGGGAGGGTCAAACCCTCCGTCATCGCTGTTTTCTTGACCAGACACGCGAGTCATGCACTTGGTTTGGCGCAATCGCCATGTTCTACCGGCCACCGCACCGTTTGGACTTCTCCTCTACAAGAATTCGATGGGGTCCCTTAAGCGGTAGTCGATCCCGCTATGTAGCGCCAGTGTGCCACGTGGCTTGGACTGGACCTGGCCTGTGGGGCGACGGATGGGATGAGTTGAGGGTCGGAGACCCTCAACTACCGCGGTTTTGGCCCAGTGGGCCAAGCTTCCCGTCCGTTCGTTACACGCTAAGTCCTAAGTAACCCCATCAATTTTGCGATTATTAAAGGACCCCGTAGTCTTCTAGTCGTGATTAGGTCACCCCATGTATGTCTTCGCCGGCAAACGAGAGAGGAAAGCATTGCGATGGGGATGCCATGCGAACATGAGACAACACCGGCGATGTCACTACTTCAGTATAATCGACTTGAAGGTAACACCATAACATGAACGAAAGTGCATTAATCAACATGAGTATATGACATGTTTAAACCATTTCATTTGACCACATGTTTTAACAAGTGACTCACACATGCACAATGCATATGATACAGAAAACCCAAAGGCCATCAAAGACCTCAGTTTAAGTCCCTTTTTGAAAACCGAGAGTGAGTCCATTCCTATTTGGGAGTTATGGAGTGCAAGCTAAGACTAGGTGTCTTGAATAAAGATTAGTCCTCAATTTTCAACAAACAAATATAGACCAAAAGTAAAAACAATTCTGGCCAAATGGGCCAAGCATCATGTCACTATGTAAAAAATGATCTATTTTAAGATTTGTTTCATACACCAAAGGCTAAAAAAACACAACACTTTGAAATCATCAATCTCCTAAGAAAGATGTCGCATTCTATAAACATATCTTTATCTGGATAAAATCTGATTCTTTTATCTTTATCAAGACGTCAATATGATTCTAGAAGCACATCAAAGAAAGACTATATCTGTGAGCATTAATCCTAATTTTAAACCACATGAGTCCATTTTCAATAAATAGACATACCATCACATAGTAATTCTTTTAACATTTCATTTGGCAAAAATATTAACAAAAATGTTTAAAAAATGGTTCATCAAATATTTTTAAAATGAATTGAAAATAGAACATAAAAAACTTTCAAATGAATGTTGTGATTACATTCAATGTAAACAATGATCATATCATCGAAATTTCTGTGTATATGTTTATCTTAATTGGAAGCAAGAACCCTTTTCTAACATTTTTAACTACACATTATAATGATAACAATTTCACGACATGGTTACGAAAAAAAGTGACATACATAATCCAAAATCCATCATCATCAAGGAATCAATGTTTTACACACCCATACAAAGAATTAAGAATGTGGTTGTAGTGTGGCATTGCCACGTTGAACGAGAAGGAGCCACATGGTCACCTTGGATTATGGGCTATGAGACGTGATGGTCGTAGGGTCGGAGAACCTCAAGCTTCACGGTTTTGGTTAGGTTTGCCAAGGACTCGTTTGAGTCCATAACATTGATATCAGAGCCCCAGATCGAGAATACCATGTTGTAGTTTCAGAACATGATCATGCGACTCTCACGCCTAATGGAGAGGATTATAGCGTGGTAGTGCCACGCCGACTGATCGAAGGAGCCACATGGCTGATGCGAGGTCACCAAATATCGTGAGAGCTGAGACGCAGTAGCTATAGGGACGGAAACCCTCAAGCAACGTGGTTTTGGTCTAATGCGACAAAGGTATGTTAGATTCGTTACAATAAGAACATGAACTGTAATTTAGAACAATGATAAATGAACAAAAAAGGTATGTTATGAGATCCATGAATCATAACTAATAGAATTCATGTACTAAAATCTATGTAAGACTAAAGTACACCGTAAGAACCAATATGTATGTGTAGTCTGAAAATGGAACGTGTGGACACATATTTTACGTACAGTTCGTGAACAAGGATAAACGTGTTACATTACACAAACTGATCCTCATTATGTAAATTTGATAACACACGTATCCATGGAAGTTATGAATCTTATGATTATATTATACTAAAATGCATTATTTTTCTTCTTACAAAGAATGTTATGCGCATTGATTAAATAATGTATAAGAACAAATTCTATAAATCAAATTCATAAGATTTTAAAATCACTGAATTTGAATAATGAAATCTTTTAAGCCCACAAAAGGAAAAAATAACAATAATAACTAATGTGAAAATTCTCAAGTTAAATTGAGAGTTTTGTTATTCATGTATAATGAAGCAAAAAGTTGAATATGTTTTATGAGAATTGAAAAAATTCCTTACATAGTAAAGGAATATTAGGAAATAAACTCATTCTCAATGTCCTCTTTTCTTAGAATTTGAAAAAGGAGCGATCTTTTTTTATACTTTTAAACACATGCGGTTAATTCCTTTTCAAAACAAACTTGAAAAAAACAAAAGGACTTACTTAATTGGACTTGTTTTCTAATTTCATCGTCTATAATGAAAATGATTGCATTTATCTTCTTCTATTATAATCCCAAAAACATCTTTTTTAAGGTTTAAACGGTACATATTGATGATTAGAATGAAGGTTCTCAAATCATTTTCTAAAGTATCCAAAACGTCCAATCTCACCATGGGAATTTGGAAGACAAGGTAAAACCATGTAGTTAGTGAGATCCTCACATGTGGAAGAGGATGTAAGTGCCGTGAGTTTAGAATTTACCAAGGGCAAGGTGGTTCACCCATCTCGTTGTCCATTCGGTGTGCAGAGACCTCAAAATTGTTGGGTGCATGATTTGAATCTCAAGTGCTTACTACCACTTCACAACGACCGAAACCTTTAGTAGCTTGTAGAGCTCACACCTCAGTGGAAATGTACCTTCAATGGAAGAGAACTCATATGGTTGTACAAAGAAGGCAACTCATTTATGAAGATGTATTTGTAAGCACAGGTTTATGTAAGGTCATTGTTTTGGTAGTTCCAGCCAAATTGTACTTCAAAATATGTATACAATCAATTCCATACATTTGCATCATAATCATGAGACCCTTTTTTTTTAATTATCCGATTAATGACTTAGATTTTCAAGAATACAAACAAGTTTCCACCATACTAAAGCTGCCTTGAATTACGAAAGGGGAACATGCAATGTAAACAAATTTTGTGCTAAAAAATGTAATTATCTAACATTACAAGCCCTTGACTTTGAAATGCACACCATAGAAGCATGCAATTACAGTTGTCCATGCCAACAGTTACATAAGTAGAAAACAAGTCTTCTTGTCTTTATTCGTGTACATACATCCACCAGCAGCACCTTATGGTTTCATATGGTTACCACTCCATTTATGAATTTGTAATTAATACATGTTTTAATGTTGTGAGTGACTGATGTCTTTCTAAAAACATTAAACATGAAAAAATTGTTGTTGTTATCAATTCTATTGCAAACTTCAAAAAAATTCACTATGGCACGTCCAGTAGAACATTGATTGTTGTGTGTTTATAATTCAAAATTGCTATTATCTAAAGTAACATGTATTCATTTATCGCGGGAAGAAGATTTTATTGAAGATTTTTTGTGTGAGAAAATTTGAAGCCTGTGATGAGATGGGATGCTTTTCGCGGCAATTCTTAGATTTGTAATCTTTTTCATAGCCATAACAAAAAAAATTATCTTTTAAGATTCATAAAAGAATGAACAAAACATCTCACATTATGTTTGAAAATTTGTTTTGTTTGAAGAAACATTATTGCCCAGAGGTGTTAAGGACAATACGCATATGTGTCAATAGCTAAATAGAAGCAAAGTATATTAAGAAAAATGAGTGTTATGTATATAATACAACCCAAGATCAACCTTCCTAATACTCGGAAGGCGTTTGAAGGTAATTGGAGGAAAATTATTCACAAGATATGATTGAGCATAGTGGGAAATTTGACAAGAATCTTACATTTCTCTTTCTCAATCTAAAATTTCATTTGAACCAAAAGCACATGATTTACTTGAAATGAAAACTTTTGCTATTAAACTGATGAGATGCACATATTTGAGGTTCTGTACGTAATATGTCATTCTTGGTAAGAGAAAAACAAGAACCCTTTAAAGTGCCTTAAAGGTAGAAAGGTTTACATCATCCTTAAAAATAGATTGTTTTGAAGTTCATGCATGACTAAATATTTATTTCATTTTTCTCCAAAAATAAAACAAAACATGAATGTAAAAATGCATGATTGTTTATGTTGAACTCTTTTGGAGTTTATTGATCTAATGCAATTGTACTTTTCAAGCCTTTTACTATTGTTTCAAGGTAGAATTAAGTAAAACATCTCTATGATTTCAATTTCCAAAGCTACGAGGGCACCAAACATCCATAATAGAATATGGAAAGGGTAGAGGCTTGAATCATAGCCTCCTCCTCATTTTGGGTAACCTTTAAGTTATCTCAAGGAAGATTTGACTCTGTTACTTCGAAGTAAGGTGTGGTTGGTCAACATTCTTCCATTTCTTCATCTTCCATTTAATGTTTTTTTCCATGGCATTTCGTATTGCATTTGTATCATCAAAACAAGAATTGCATTGAAATTTGGATTCCATGAGCTATGATCCATCTTTTAGCCTCTCCATGTAATTCTTCAACCATTAACTTTCTCATCTAACCAATCAGAAACTCAAGTGATGGTCCACTTAAGGTAGCAAAGCATGGGTTACTCAATGCTACACTTCAATACGATTTATATTTCTTTAAATATTTCTTTCAAATTGTTGTTATCACCTTCCATCCATGTGTGACTATTGAACTTAAATTTGAACACATGCATTCTTTGCCCATGTAAGAACATACTTCATAAGAATGTTCCTTTCTGCTTAATTGTGTGCAATATAGAAGAAATCCAAAGCAAACCGTGCTCTTTGAATTCATTTCAAAGTATTCTTGGAGAGAACCCTTTGGCTCCACAAAATTACACTTATGGAGTCATCATTTCAACGAATTAGGGTACGCAACAATAAATCCTTTTGTGACATACATTCTTGTATGATCATTTGGAAATACAGAGAATCGTTTTTTACTGTTTGAGTTAACTACAAAGGAACCCATCAATATTTTGAAACAAATATAAGAATTTTAAGGTGAAAGAAAACACCTTCAATGGTTTTTTTGTAAATGAAAAAAAAACAATTTGTTTTTCATTAGATGTGGGAGAAATTCTGGTTCTACCCTTGTTTTTCAAAGGTAGGGGATTAGCTCATCACTGGTTGTACTTCACCTAGTAGTTGGTCGGTGGAAGGTTAATAATGAGCCAAGTTTTAAGCCAACGGCCGCTTTGGCACCACAATGAACTAACTAGAGGCTACAAGATATGTGGGGATGAGGCTGTTTGCCTTGAACATTTATTCCCTCATTTTCCATATGTGCAAGAAATGGAGAGAGATAAGGAAAGTGGGTAAGGAAGAGAAAACCTATTAGACACATAATGAATGGTCTAAAATCATCAAGCCTATCTTAAATGCTATGATTTTGTACAAGCAGAATATGAATACAAAGTTAAGTTCTTAAGTGAAAGGTTTCATATGAATTCAGAATCAATGAAACAAACCCCACGTGATGATTATGATTATGATTTTGATTTTAATACAAAAACAAATGCATAAGTTCTAATCTCAAAGGTGTGATCACATATTCATACATTATTTGCTTATTTTATTCTATTTAGTATACACATTTTAACAACACGACCTGAAAACTCTTGAATAGGGCGTTAGGAGGGGGAGACCGAGAGTTAGCCGCGGGGCCAACCTTTTGTCTGGACTGTGAGGGGGAGGTTGCTCTCGAGAGCTATGAGGAGGAGCGCTCTTGTGAGCTTTAAGGGGGATTGAGGCAAGGGACTTAGGCAAAAAGGCAGATCGAGGAAAAAGATAGAATGCTTTTTGGAATAAAATGAGACATCAGGGGCAAGCAACGCGGACCCCTATCGGATCGCGTGGCTCAACACCACGAATTTGCCATCAAGTGTGGTGAACCACACAGGGTAACTAAATGGCACTAGGGCAATCACAAAGTGAGAAAACAGTGAGCATGACCCACCGTTCCAGTGTACGTCACATGAGGAGCGAGTACCAAAGAAGGCTAGAATACAGTGCCCGACTAATCTAAGTGTGCTAGCAAGGTTTGACACTTTAACACGATAGCACAAGCAAAGGGGGAGACCAAACAGGGTGGTGTAAGTAGAATGCTTGGACACCACAAGAGAAGCGACACAAGAAGAAAAGCACAACCGGGACGGACACGGCATAGGCCGCCTAGACAAAGAGGGGGGTGGACAACAAATACACTAGCCACACCCCTACCTGCGAGGTACGACGACAATGGCTCTCGCGCAGTCGGACACTACCAGGGGCATCCAACAGGATTCCACAAAAGCACCCCTTTTGGAACACCCCACTAGAAGCACGCCATCAAAAGTACGCCACCAAAAGCACCCCACGTGCTTTGCCAGCCCACGACCAACCGTCTGGGAACACCCTTATCAGGAGCCACTGACGAGAAGCATTGCATCAGAAGCATCCACATAGAAGCACCCAACTAGAAGCACCCCACCATAAGCGCCGACAGTGCCACCAATGCCCAAGCAACGAATGCGATTCGCTCGGTGAAAGGCGCCCCTGCCACGCCCAAGGAGTCAAGGACCTTCACACCCACCAACTAGAGACACAGAACACAAGAGGAGTAGAGTGCATGGGATAGAGCGGGGGTGATACGGAGGCACGGACAGGGGCCAAGGATACGAGGGTGCGTTTGCAACAAGGGAGGCAAGGAAGAAAGCCTGCACGGATTGGAGGAAGGGGGGAAGAAAAGCGAGGCAAGCGGAGAGACAGTCATTGAGAAGATGACCATGGGATGCCAACAAAAGCAGCAGGGAAAGACAAAGGGAAGAGGATCAATCAGCTAGGGGGAAGGTGCCCAGATCAACCGCTGCAATGTTAGAGGCAAAGGCGGGCTGGTGAAGGGCTTTTATGCGGAGGTTGGCAAGCTGAAACTCTACGAAGATGAAATGAAGGGAAACAGCATCAGCGGCGACAACATCCCGCACGTAGTGATGCTTGACATTAATGTGCTTTGTACGGTGGTGAAGTGCACCGGCGTTCTTGGCAATGCCAAGACTGCTATTGCTGTCCGTGAAGAGGGGCACAAGTGGCGTGGGGAGACAAAATTCAACTAGAAGGTGGTACAGAGACATAGCCTAAGCGACTGCGGCATCTAAGGCCATGTACTTGGCCTCCCCCGTGCTAGGAGCGACACAACCCAACTTTTCGCTTCGCTAGGAGACATTGGCGTTCCGGAGAAGGAAGACAAATCCGTTGCAGCTGCGAGCATTGGCTTTGCAAGCGTAGTCGTTGTTTGCGTAGCCCTCAAGAAGAGGCATGCCGGACGCAACAGGGAAGAGGAGGCCTGCGCGGGCGGACCCGATCACGTAGAGTAGCACATACACGGCTGCATGTGAGTGGTCCCTACAAAGTTCCCAAGCGTATTGAGCAAGGACATTCCCTGCACATGCTATGTCTCGATGCTTGGTGCCAACCAGGTACGTGAGCGTACCCATTGCAAGCCGACAATAGACGTGGGGTCGCTGGACAAGGTGTTGTGAGGGATGCGAAGGGCAAGGTGGTTGCTGAGCAATATGGGGGAAGAGGTACGGGGAAGTGGCCGCGAGAGGTCAACGATGGAGGAGAAGCGGTCATCAAGAGTGAGAACAAGGAAAGAACCAGGGAGACGCTCGAGCTGCATCCTGAGAAACATGGTGGAACTTCCCAGGTCCTTCATGCGGTATAGCGAAGAGAGGAGGCCTTTGGCCATGACGATCGCTGAGGAGGACGGAGAGGTGATGAAGAGGTTTTTGACGTACACCAAAATGAAGGCGGGCATCGTAGGTTTGTCCCCCACAAAGAGAGATGGGTTGGTCTGGTTGGGGCGGCAACATCCATGAACAAGAGTGGAGGAGAGCTCCTCGTTCCAGTAACTGACGAAGGCCGTACAACGCACAACGAAGACCAAACACCCTCGTTGAGCCATCTAAGAAACCCAGAGGCTTAACCATGAATAGCTCCTCCTCGAGGCGATCGTGGAGAAAAGCATTGTTCACGTCCATGTGGTGAAGCTCCCATTTGGATGAAGCGGCCATACAGATAACAATGCGACTCGTAGTGAAACAACCGACCTGGGAGGAAGTATCGGCAAAGTCCATGGTATGGATCTGGGAGTAGCCCTTTGTAGTGAGGCATGCCTTGTACCGGTCGAGCGCGTCGGAGGAATTGAACTTCCTGCGGAGAACCCACTTGGACTTGATCGCACTGCGACCCGGGGGAAGATTGGCGAGCTTAAGAACGCTGTGCTAAGAGAGCGCATCCAACTCTACCAAGGATGCCGTGGGCCATGCCAAAGCGTCGAGGGAAGACAAGGCATTGGCAAGTGTCAAAGGATCACAATCGGCCATGGGAAGGGGGGGGAGAGCCCACAAGAGGGGAGGACATGATAGCGAGGGCACACACAACAGTTGTAGGGGCGCCGGCAAAGCGGTGGTGAGTGTTGGCGTTTAGCGCATGACAAAACTCGAGCTGAAAGATGTGAGGACCATGGGTGTGACCCGGATGAAGGTCGTACGGATGGAGGGGGGAAGGTTGGATAGTCGATGACGGGGAAGCGACAGGACATGAGTCTAGAGTGGAGGGTGAGACGAAGGGAGTGGCTTGTGAGGCCGGGCAACTCGCGATCACGGCCTGATGGAGGCTGGACGGGCTGGAAGACAAAGGTGACGGGGCAACGGGGAGGGCAAGGGTGAAAGGGGAAGGAGGGGAGAGGTCAGGACAGGGTATGGGGGTGGACGAATAGGGGGGAACGAAGGGCAAGTGGGAGGTAAGAGTGAGCAGTATAGGAGCAAGTGCGAGAGGAGACAAGGGAGGGAGGAGGGGGTTGTCCAACACGGGACCAAGAGAAGAAGGAGAGGGGGAGGGGGCCGGGGAAGGGGGGGGAGGGGCACGGAGGGGAGGGGAGGAAGAGGACAGGGGGCCAGAGAGAACGGTNGTTGGTTGTGCCCAAGCGGCATGCCCACGCATCCTGGACAAGGCGTGAGGGCGGGACGGCAGGGCACGTGGGGGCGGGTGAGGAGAAGAGCATAGAGCTGGGGAAGCCGGGGGTGGAGAGGGGAGTGGGGAGGGAATGGGAAGGGGGGGAAGGGTCTCACGAGTAAGGACATTGAGGAGGGGAGGCAAGGGCGGGGGAGGATTGGTTGGCGGGGCAAACGAGATAGAGGGACGAGGTGAATGGGGCCGGGGGGGATCGAGTTCAAACGGCGAACCACCGCAGATCGGGGAGGGAAGAGCAGTGTCATCGGGGATGTCCTCAATGGAGATGAGGACTAGGTCAGGGCATTGAGCGGAGACGGGAACGCAAGGTGAACCAAGGGCCTGGGCAACCGCTAGAGCGGGAGAAACGGGCGGAGGCATAGGCGAGAATCTAGTAGGAGGGGAGGAAACTGGGGAGGAGAGGAGGGGGGGAGGAGTGAGACATACGGCCGGCTGCCGAGATGATGCGATGTAGGAAAGGGAGGAGGGAGAGGAACGAGAGGCGCGGAAGGAGGAGGGGGCGGGGGCACAGAGGCGGTCGCCGGAGACAAAGGGGGCGTGGAGGATGGAAGAAGATGGGAGGGCGCCGTGGGAATGATGGGCATGGAAGGAGGAGACGACGAGGGAGGCAAGGCTCATGCCGGGGGGGTTGGGGCGGTGGAGGGAGAGGGGGCAGAGGGAGGAGG
>SZWC01018512.1:29970-47112 GCA_023375785.1 Penium margaritaceum
AGAGAGAGAGAGAGAGAGAGAAAGGGAGGGAGAGAGAGAGAGAGAGAGAGAGAGGAAGAGAGCAGAGAGGGGAAGGGAGGGAGTTAGAGAGAAGAGGGAGAGAGAGGGACTGAGCAGAGAGAGAGAGAGATAGAGAGAGAGAGAGAGAGAGTAGAGAGAGGGAGAGAAGGAGATATAGAGGGAGAGAGTGAGAGGAAAGAAGAGCAGAGTGAGGAGAGATAGGGAAAGGAGGGGGAAGAGGAGGGAGCAGAGACGCAGGGGACAGAGAGGAGAGATAGAGAGAGAGAGAGAGAGAGAGTGATAGAGAGGGAGAGAGGGAGAGGGAGAGAGAGGGAGAGAAAGAGAGAGAGCAAAGAGAGATAAAAGGGGGAGGGGAGAGAGAGAAGAGGAGAGATGTGGACATAGAGAGAAGAGGGATAGAGGGGGACAGAGCACACAGAGAGAGAGAGAGAAGAAATACAGAAAAGAGAGAGGGAGAGAAGGAGATAGAGAGGGAGAGAGTGAGAGGAAAGAAGAGCAGTGAGAGGAGAGAGAGGGAGAGGAGGGGGAAGAGGAGGGAGTAGAGATAGTAGGGACAGAGAGAAGAAAGAGAGAGAGAGAGAGAGACAGGGAGAGAGAGAGAGAGAAAGAGATGGAGGGAGATGGATAGAGAGAGAGTGGGAGAGAGGGAGAGAGAGAAAGAGGGAGAGGGAGATAGGAGAGAGAGAAAGAGAATGAGAGAGAGAGAGAGACAAAGAGAGAAAGACAGAGAGAGAGAGAGAGCAAGACAAAGGGAGAGGGGGAGAGAGAGACATAGAAGGATAGGTTGAGGTAGATGGTGAGAGAGAGAGGGAGAGAAAAACAAAGGGAGAGGGAGATATAGAGAGAGAGAAAGAGAATGAGAGAGAAAGAGACAAGGGGAGACACAAAGAGAGCGAGAGAGAGAGAGAGAGAGTGAGAGATAGAGAGAGATACAGAGAGAGAGAGGGAGAGAGAGAGAGGGAGAGAGAGAGATTGAGGGAGATGGAGAGAGAGAGAGAGGGAGAGAGAAGGAAGGGGAGAGGGAGATAGAGAGAGAGAGAAAGAGAATGAGAGAGAAAGAGACAGAGGGGGACACACACACACACAGAGAGAGAGCAAGAGAGAGACAAAGAGAGATAAAGAAAGAGGGTGAGAGGGAGAGAGAGAGAGAGAGAGAGAGAGAGAAAGAGAGAGAGAGACAGAGGGAGACTGAGAGAGGGAGAGAGCAAGAGAGAGAGAGTGTGAGAGAGGGAGAGCAAGAGGGAGATAGAGAGGGATAGAAGAGATAGAGAGAGAGAGAGGAGAGAGAGAGAGAGAGAGACAAAGAAAGAAAGATAGAGAGATGGAGAGACAGAGACAGACAATGAGGGAGAGAGAGTGTGAGAGAGGGAGAGTGAGAGGGAGACATAGAGGAAGAGAAGAGAGAGAGAGAGAGATAGAGAGAGAGAGGAGAGAGAGAGATAGAGACAGAGAGACGGAGATATGGAGAGACAGAGAGATAGAGAGACAGAGATGCAGAAAGACAGAGATAGAGAGACAGAAATAGAGAGATAGAGAGACAGAGTGATGTAGAGAGACAGAGAGATTGAGAGAATGAGTGACTGAGCGACTAAAGGACAGAGAGACAGAGAGACAGAAACATAGAGAGACATGAACGACGAGGAGGCAGAGAGATAAAGAGAGAAGAGAGAGAGACAGAGAGACAGAGAGATAGAGAGATGGAGAGAAGGAGATGAGCAGAAAGAGAAGAGAGAGAAGAGAGAGAGAGAGAGAGAGAGTGGGGCAAAGGAAGAAGAAAAAGCACGGAAAATCCGGGACAAAACCTAGCGGGGGGGGGGTCTTAGAACACCAGAGAGGCGGGGGCCAAGAGGCCGAAAGGCCGAAAGGCCGCTTAGGGGCAGACGACCCCGGGCTCAACAAGGCAAGCAAGGAACGGAAAGGACAGCGGGGTGGAGGGGGGGTCGGCCAGAGGCCGCACACAATAGGAGGGGTCGGCGGCCCAAAGTCCAGAATGTAGGGGCTAGAGGCCAAAGTCTAGAGTCTAGAGAGTCTTCAATCTAGTGAGCATGAGATCTAAATATCAGGCTACAGCCTAAGGCCCAAGGCCGAGAGCCGTAGATGTAGGGTCGAGGGCCAAGGGCGGAGAGCCGAGGAGAGGAGGTCCAGAGGCCGGGTCCGAGTGAAAGACGGGGGCAAAGAGCCAAAGAACGGGAGACGAGGGCAGAAGCGGGGAGCGGACACGGAGAAGCGGGGTCAGAGCCCAAGAGAACGAACTAGCGACGGGCCAGACAGCCCCGAAGGCGGTCAGTCGACCAAGCAGGGCGCAACGACAAGCGACACTTGTCACACCAGTGACAAGCCAGACGGCAGAGGCGGAGGCGACAGCGACGGATGTAGGGGTAGTGGCGACGATCGACGGCGACGGCCACCACGGAGGACAGGAGCGGGAGCGGTATGCGGAAGCAAAAACTGGAAGAGCGGAGTCCACATGCCCGTTCAACGGCTTTATGCCATGTTGAATAGGGCAGGGTTGGGGGGGGAGGCTGGAGGAGAGAGGATGGAGGAGAGTGGAGGAGGCGAGAGGCGGCTGGAGTCGGGAGCTAGCCACAAGGCTAACTGTCCCTCTCGGTTGTGAGGGGGAGGTGCTCTCGAGAGTTGTGAGGGGGTAGCGCTCTTGCGAGAAGTGAGGGGGGATCGAGGCGTTGATGACTTAGAGCAAGAGCGGATCGAGGCAAGAATGTTTTACATTTTTGGAAAAGAATGAGACTTTGGAGTGAGCAATGCGGATCCCTATCGGATCGCGTGGCTTGGCTCCTGGGGTTTGCCATCCAGCGTGGCGAACCACCCAGCGCAACTAAGGGGCACTAGGTCAACAGGGATTGAGCAAAAAAGGAGCGCAACCCAGCATTTCGGTGTACATTGCATGAGGAGCGAGTACGAAAGTAGGTTAGGACACACCCCAGACAGGCATGACTAATCTAGGTGCGCTAGCCAGGTTTGATACTTTAACATTAAGCTCATTTTTCCTCACTACCAACAAATTTATTTCTTGTATAATAAGTGAAATGGGGTACATGTATGATATTTGTCTTTGATCCTAGATTACAAAACCACTTGCATCAAGCTGTTTTCATTATAATGAAGTTTAGGTTTGCCATTGTTAATAGGTTCAAATTTGCAAATGGTTTTCCAATCACTATGGGATGTCGTAATATAACAATTGAATTTTGGTTTTTGTGCGCACCATAGTGGCATTAGTGGCTAATGTCATTTAAACATGTGTGAAAATGGATTTAAAAATACTTCTTAAAGAATCAGGATATTCTATTGTAACAATGTTTCCCTTGTTTCAACTCGTGTCATAAGTGTCATAGATTGAGCTCCACTCAGATGTCGAATCCTTTGGTACTTATGTTTTCCTGATCTGTTGGTAATAGGTTTAGGAAAAAGCCCCTTTGGATTTATCCTTTTTGTTACAATTCCATTTGCATGATGATGAAATTTATGGAAAATAGGTTATGCGAGGAGCGTTTAAGCTTGTGGCACGTGCATAAGCTTTCTCTTAGCACCATCCTTGTCCGGTTATAATGGAAGTCAAGAAGGGTTGAAGAAGAATCATTTGAAGGTTCCTTTGTCCTTTACACTTCTGATGTTGATTGTATCCACGGAAATTGAGGACATAGCCTTGCAAGACATCAACCATGAATATTTAAGAGAAGAGATGCACTTTCCTTTCAAACGACAAGTCTCTTTGTTACAAGCATGTGCTTGGTGACAACAAGTGCTTCCACACCCACCATTATCTCATATTTAGAAACAAGGATTTGCTTAATGAATGAAAAGGCAAAATGGAAAACAAACTCAGCAAGGAATTGATGGAGCAGAATGATGAGGATGATATTTTGATAAAGCGGCCGCTGTCTCTTATGGCGCTTCAACTTCATACTAAACCGTCATCATTTAAGACTTCATTTTCCCCTAAGAGTTGAATGCAGCATAGGAATCACATGTTTTGTGATGGATTCGGCCACGTTCTCATTATGCATGTGGGTACTTCTAGATCTAAAAGCATAAACAAAGTAGACAAGCATTTGCATTTGTTTTAGCGGATGAAGCATCATTTGCTTATTTATGAGGAGTTGTAACCATGAATTTCCATACCAATTAGAAGGGGCAACATTCGGTTTTATGAACCAAACACACTGCCAAGGAAGTATGAAGACCAAATTTTCTTCAATCTAAAAAATGTTTCATGCATTGTTTATTAATATTCCAACTCCTTTTAGGCATATGCATGATTCTTCCTTGAAACTGTCTTCTTTAATGTTATCATTTAAAAAATGTTCTATAATTTGGTTTCCTTTGACTTAAAGTTTTCACTTTTGACTAGTTTTAATCATCATACAGAATGTCGTGGCACCACTGATTTCATCATTATGGAAAACGTTTTACAAGCATTTTAGACATGTGCATGTATCTTTTCTGTGTCTTTTGAGTGATAAATCTACACATAAACCGAACATCAGTTTTTAAAGACACGGTTTTCTGGAATGATTCAATGAAACATGCTGATCAACGTTTTCGTTTCAGAAACACTCATTTTGCTACTGTAAATTGGTGTTGTTCCTGACACAAAATACCATGTTTCAAATGTGAAACATGCGTGGTGAATTATGTTTCCTTTGTCCATTGATGATGTGCTCAAACAAGTGAAATCGATTCCTTTGTCATTAGATGAATTCGATCCAATGTATTTGGAACATTATGAATCTCCCATAGAATCATCACAAGGATGGTTATCAATTTGTTTTGTTGATGCAAAAAATTATAAGGACAAAGATCTTTCATGGTGCTATAACAGAAAACAAACGAAGTAAACAAATGCCATTTTAGAATGTTTTGTAATTATGATTCATAACTCTCCATTATTAACACAATAATGGAGAGGAATCAATCGACGTATTATTTCATGCACAGTAAATAAATAATTGAAATTTAGAGTCACGAGCTTAAATAATGATTTACACTACATAAGAAGGACTTTTATCAGAAGGAGATGACAACGTAGATTTTTTCTTACACACGCAAAGCAAACTTGAACAATAAGATGTACACAGGTTTTCCTTTGAGCTAAATTGGTAGGAAATTGAAGAATGTATGTCTGAAAACTGAGAACGTGAATAAGCTATGTTTTAATACAAAGAAGAAGAATTTACTTTGTATTCTATTATTAATATTCGTTCATAAGAGATATATAAACTTGTTGCTTGTCCTGAATGATTACAATGATGATCACAATGCATCAACATTTTTTTCATGATGAAGAGTAATTTAGCATGATGGAAGTTATTCTTATGGGAGGAACATGAAAATAATGAAGACGTGTTTCAAGAAAATGTTATCTAAGTTATGTCACTCATGTGAACAAAAGATTTATGAGTTTAGTGAAATTTTATAAAGATCTTAGTTGTGTCAAGGTTTTTGAATAATGTGATTAATATTTGATGTGGTAGAATTTTTATTTTGGTTTTGCTTAATTTGAAGAGGTTTCACTCATGAATTCTTGTAATTTCGAGACTTTAAGTTCTAATATACTTGAAAATACCACGTAGATAAATGTTTACGCAAAAAGTTGAATTGTTGAATTATTCTCTAAAATATTCGCAGATTTGGAGAAAATGATTAGCATAAGATTTGATGCTGGATAACTATCAAAGGTTTTCTTTTTGGTGAGAGAAGTGAGTTAGGTAGTGTTTCTAGCATAGTGCTCATGGATGTTTATTTTTTTAAGAATTCACTTTCTAAAGCTTCAATGAATGTTTGATTTGGTGTAATGGTATTATTGTAGTGTGTAGGATAAAATCCTAAGAGGATAACTAATTTCTCATCGTGTTAAAGTTTGGTTGTTTAAATGTTCATGTACAAGGTTGAACAAGAGTTTTGAGTTTTGGATTTTGTTCTCCTTCAGCGTTGAAATCCTATTTCTCCCATCCCTAACTTTTTCCGTAATCTCTTACTATAAACTAAAAAATATTGTTATGAATAAAAATATTTCTTATGTGGTTAGAGAAGGTATCCATTTTGTTGCTACATTTTACTTTGCCAACAAGTGCCCTTTGGTCTCAATTTTTTTAATAATGTGACTGATTGTATGCAATGTAAGTACAAAATGTATGGGAATCATTCATACCACGTAAAAATAAAGAGTGGAAGATTTGTTATTTGTCCTTACTTATGTAGTCAACCATCAATGAATCAAATAGGGAAAACAATATCACATCACACAAGCTGTAAAAAATGTATGAGAAAGGGAATATTCAAATGTGTTCAAGTATGTTTGTATGTGATAGACCATAGATTTAATGATGAGAGTTAATGACCTGAAGCATATTTTCTCATTTTATCAAGACATGTGACGCTATAGCCGGAGGGCCGGTTTGGACCTACCTCCTTGCAAAAGTGAGGGATTGCTTTGCACCACCTTTGTTTCAACAAGGACTGGCCAACACCATGCACTTCTCTGGCCACCAAACGTCTAGTTCTCAGCCGGTAGGACAGTCGGTTGTCGGCCATGTGACAGGTGGGCCCCGAGCTGGTCTCACCAGCTGCTGATCCCAACCTTAGCCCAATCGGCAGCTTCAAGGCCTTAAAGGCCTTGATGGCAAGGCTTCATGGCCTCATTCCCTTGTTCTTGCTTTCCCTCCTCATAAGTAAGTGAGTAAGGATGAGGGATTTGAGGACCGAGGATGAGAGGGAGAGTGAGAGACAATCGTGGCACAAACTGGCCAGCCAGCCTCACACGTAATGATTTTCCCCCTAAACTACAAAACATAAACTCAAAATTCTTATATGATGCAATTTGAGTTTCATAGATGGAAAACGTGTGCAAGCTCACAAATGTGAAGGTCAAAAACCCCTTCTTTGGGTCTCGAAATTTGGGGTAAGGTGAAAAACGAATATGGACATTTATCAACATAAAGTATTTGAGTTTTTATACTCCATGTCATTGATTAAGTTTGCCACTCATTCTTGCAAAGGGGGTAAACTTGTGACACGGACTTAAAATGCAATTTCACAAACTTAGACAATCCCTTAAAGAGCTAAGCATCGGCCTGTTGTAAATGCTCAAGGTATTCGTATAGAAATGATTTTTTAACCTCCACATATCATAATGAGGATGTTGGATTAAAACATTCTTTGAAGGCTAATATTGACATAACGTGATTTGAAAAACACTTTCAAAAGGTTTGCTTTAGTTTTTGCATGAAATGAAATGGTAATGTGTGATCTAAAAAAGGAAGACATACTGTTACCTTTTTTGTAATGTGGAAGTTATTAAGAAGGTTGAAAGCGGTGGAGGTACTTGAAGACCTTGTATTGGGTGTAAAACAATTTTTTTCCCTCATCTTTGCCCATGAAAAAGGTTCTCTCCAAGGAAGTTCTTTTTGGTTGCTGCTCTCTTTAAAATCCATGTGCTTATGCCGACCCTGACAGTCTAAAGGTTTGTTTTTTTCTACCATGTGGTTGTGCCAACCATCGCGAACTAGGAATTAAGAAATAAGTTTATTTATTTCCCCATCAATTGAGAGATGAAGGAGAGTTTGGGAGGAAACACCTATTCAAATTTGTTAGGTGACCCTCACAATTGTCTTCATATGCTAGTTATTGCACAAATGACAAGATGGTAAGTGCCAGACCATCACAGACCATCAATGTCAAGCTGGTGACGACCTCACCACTCTTCTGGAACAAATTCCATGTCTTGGGAGCCATCGCTATAAGTGTAATTTCCAATCCAAAGGCAAACATAACGCCAAAGGCAAGCGGAGAGAATAGTGGCAACATTGATAAGAATGCAAAAGTTTGAAAAGTGCATGAAGAGCACGTCTACATGCATGTTGGTGACCTCATTTGGGAAAATGAAGCTCTAGAGGTGGATTACCTAAGCGTGGACCCGAACAAAGATCAAAACATCGACAATAGTGAAGATGATGTGGATCACAATCATTGCCATCGTTGTGTAGTGATCTCAAGCCGATCGCTCGAGAAGGGTAAGATCCTTGTTGGATAGCCTAAAGATGGCTTTAACACTGAGGTTCCTAAGGGCGACACAAGCGTTCAAAGTAGCCATTCACAAAGTACTTGTAAGAATTTGTAAGGGAAAAAATGGCAAAGGCGTTCCATGACAATGGGCAAAGGCTTGCTCTACTTGGTACCGAGGCGACAAGCAGACCAAACATCATAAGACATTATAGGTGCGACACCACCCACAAGAGTGGAAGGGGGTAGACCCCCTTCCTATGATGTGGGTGCAATGGGGAAGAACAACACCTTCTCGAGTGTCATTATTGATGATATCCTTCTTCGGAAAGTGGGACTCGTGGGAGGCATGTATGAGAATGGTAGCCTTCTAATTAGGGTAAAGGAGCATGTAGAATGTGAGGCCGTACAGGCTATTAATGATTCTCTAAAGACATCTGCAAACCTGACCCACTTTGGACATAACATCATAGACCTTGTCTGTGATCACTACATGTAGTGCCTAGTTGCACATGTGGTAAGCTGCTAATGCCAAGACCTTAACGAGGAATTTCAGAGTGTGACCTAGGTGCGGATGCCATAACAACTACAATACGCTGCAAGTACTCAAGCCATTATTGGTGGCAATGATGACTTTCCTACCTGGACGACTTTGAGGCCCGTCATGAACATATTTGTATTCCATAGTGTGAAGATCTTCTTGAAGGGTGTGAAGCTAACTAATTGGATGAATTGCATGGAGCACATAGTTCTTTTCCACAAAGGTTCACTAAGGAATTGGGAAGCACATCTTGAATTATCAAGAGTACATGTTACTTGAGTAATTCCATGAGGGTCTTGGTAGTGAGAATCTTGAGACAAGAACTCCGCAATGACAAGCGGCCAGGCTTGGATAAGTAGATGGGTGTTTTGGGATTACTTGGGTGAAGTGAATTTGGAAAAATTGAAGCACTACTGAAATGCATGACGAATTGTGCATGCATAAAATGGCCGTAATGTTTGCATGGGCGTTACAGAAGTTGCACGGGGAGCTAGGCAACCGGGTGGGGCCAAGGGCAAGTAGCCTTGAAACCCTCTAGTGAAGAGATGAATGGGAAGAAGACCCCTAACTACTGGCAATATTGACGAGCTATAGGCAACGCTTGAGCATTGTAACACATCATTCTGTGATGGAGTGTGCCTCATCTATATGTAGCCTAGTCAATGTAAGGCTCAGTGCATCGAGGTTCCTATTGGTGGAGAAGAGGCCGCAACGTTAGTCGCAGGAGTAGAACCTTGTGGGGATACTACAATAGGAGTCGGAGGACAGGGCCTTGGACAAGGTCTTGGTTTTGGTAATGGGCTCGGCCCTGGTATCGGACATGGTGCTTTGGCAGGTCTTCCATAATCCTTGGTGAAGTTAGTGGAGACCACTCATGGGTAAAACTGGATTAGTTTTGTGGGTTCATGTTTTTAAACAAGGATATCATAAAATTTGAGTTTTTTATGAGTCTAAACTTCTTTGTTGTTTTCTCTCCTCTTGTTAAATCTCATTATACACTTTCTAATCGTCATAGCCCACTAAGCCTTACAGTCTCTGACGAGATGTGTGATTGGAAGTGCTTACTCGTGTTGACATCAACTTGTGTGTGAGGGTTATGTGATGTAGTGATTGAAGCAAACACCCTTAAAAAGATGAGTTTAATCACATTTATTTCACCTTGAATTGAAAATTTCGACCTGGTCTAAGAACACAACATGAAGGTGCTACCTGAAGGGACACGTGCTAAGAAGATGTGGATTTAAGTAGATGGATCATTGGAGCTTTGGTGTCCGTTGTAAAGATTTCATGTTCATCACAGACTTGGCTTGCTGTTGTTGGGCCTTTTCATTCGGAAGAGTGGAGGGCATATGACGATGCAGTTTAAATCAAACCTACCTGATGCTCCTATGAATTTACATGTTGATAGTAGGGGAGATAACTCCTTTGTTAGCCTTGGCTTTGCCCAACAGGTTTGCCACAAGTAGGAGCCATCGTAAGGCGAAGTTATTGTATTTGAAAATCATAGTATACCAGTGATATGTATGTGAAAAGCAAACATTTGTATTCTAGGATACACAAAGAGTGTCACAATGAAGTTTCTAAACCTTCTTGCCTCGTTGGAGTTGGTGCAAGGCAATGCTTGGCTCAGTAAAATCTAGAATTTAATGTGCATTGAATGAAAATGTTTGATCTTTGAAAAAAACCCACGTTGCTTTATGCTTATTGTGAATAAGATACTGTTAGTGACTTGATAGAATGTTATGCTCACTTGTCTTTGATGCAAGTCAAGAAACAAATTCAGTATGGTTGTCGATAAATCTTGGCCCTGCTACCAAAAGTGGAGGACGATGTGAAGGAAGAGATGCGGTTTGAGATGAAATATCCATTGACAAAGTTCTTGGATGTGTTCTAAGACTCACCGTCTAGACTTCAACCAGAACGACACATGAGCCATACGATTTTGTTACAAATAGAGGTGACCCCTTTGTTTAGACCCATGTGCTATGTCAGTCTGATAGAGAGGCAAGAAGTCAAATGCCAAATCAAAGAGTACCTCAAAATATGGTAGATTGAGCCAAAAAGCTTGCCATATAGTGCGTTGAATCTTTTTGTGAACAAAAAAGACAATGTACTACGCATATTTATGGACTATTGAGTGCTAACGATCTGACAATGAAAAGTTCATTCCCTTTACCGCAAATCGAGGACGTGTTTGACCAACTTCAAGTGGCCAAAGTCTTTTCTTCCATGGATTGTTTTCTAAGGTACCATCAAAATCCCATTACAAAAACAGATATCTCTCACAAACCGTATTTCAAACACACAATGGACACAGTTAATTTAGAGGTTTATACTTTGGACTAACCAATGTCCATGCAACTTTCAAAATAGAGATGAACCTAACATTTGCTTAGAAACTTGGCTAGGTTTTCTTAGTATACCTAGACGGATTCCTTGTTTTTCTATAAATCCATGGAAGAGCACATGAAACATTGGCGCGAGGTACTCGCGATCCTTCAAGAACAGAAGTTTTATGCAAAATAAAGCAAGTGCAAGTTTGCACAACCTGATCTCCAATATCTTTGACACATAGTTGGCAAGGACGGTATATGTGTTGACCCATACAAGGTCGAAGCGGTAGTGGAATGACCACACCCAGCAACGTTGGACTGATTCGGTCTTTCCTTGGTTTTGCAAACTATGTTACATGGTTTAGTCTAGGGCGTCCAAATCTGATAGTGTGGTTAAGCAGGCTAATAGGAAAAGACGTGCATTACTAATGGATTTTTAAGTATGAGATTGAGTTTCTTGAAGAAAAAGAGTTTTTATCCACAGTGGCCGTATTAGCTCTTCTCAGACCATTGCTACTATGGAAGCTGTGATTTGATGCATTGGCAGATGGAATTCAAACAGTCGTTAAGCAGAATGGTCATCTAGTTGCGTATGAGTGCCCAAAGCTCATCCGTTACGAGACATGGCATGCAACTTGGTATTAAGAGTTTCTTGTGGTAGTAGATGATTTGAAGAATTGGGGTTGCTATCTCAATGGAATTGAAGGGGATGTGACAATCGTGATAGACCAAAATCCATTACTGCTTTTCGAAATCTAAGCAAACATGTCAAGACGATAGGCACATTGGATTAAAAACTTAAGCTCATTCTTGTTTACGTGGGGATATGAACCAGGCCTCATCAACGTGGATGATCTAGTATGTGTACAGTGTGTGGAAACGACAGCAACCACAAAGGTTGGTGGGTTTTTCATGGTTATTGCACCAACTATTCTGGAAACACTAGATCCCCCTACACCTATGTGGCAACCACCTTAAAATATGATCCACTACAATTGTTTTGTTAATAGAACCCAGATGGAATACCATGTGGAATTGTGGTACGAAGATTCTTGAAATTGAGTCATCTATGGATTCGTGGAGGGTGTAGCAATCTTTTGGCGCGGCAAACAAGTTGTGCCACATTTTTTCGGACCTTGGAGTGAAATTTTTCTCCAAGTTCCACAAGCTATGGTTGTAGGTTGAGTATGACCTTGAAAGATCATATAGAAAATCTTAGACCACTATTGGTGGCAAGGATGGAGTATCGATACATGTAAGTATTGCATCACATGTGACCCATGTCTTTGCAAAAAAGCTAGTTTCAAGAAGTCTGCTAGTTTTCTTCAACAAATTCCCATTCTTGGGACTCCCTAGGAGTGCGTTAGCATGAACTTCATTCTTCGTATTCTGAAAACGGCCCGTGGCCACGATGCGATACCCGTGGTTGTGGATGTTTTGACAAAGATGACACGCTTCATTCCTACAACCACTGATGTGAACGCAAAGGAGACCGCTGGTCCCACCTTTGAGGGTGTTATGAATTACCATGGCTTGGCTTTTTTCATTATCTCTTATTGAGAAAATAGAAAATGTGGCAGAAAGCTCTGGCAAAAGATGGAAGAGTTCTTTGGCAGTGAGTTGCAGATGTCAACTAAGTTTCACTGTCAAATAATCCGACAACCAAAGCGCATAATCGCACTCAGGAACAAATTCTCAATGTGTATGTAGACCTTGCCATGAATGATTGGGAAGAATTCATTGTACCAACTAAGTTTGCTGTGAATAACTCGGTGAATGTGTTTATGTGATTCACGTCGATTGTGTTGAATATTGGTCGGGTTGTAGTGGTGCCCTCTTCATTGGTGAAGAATGGGAGAATAGGAGAACAAGCTACTTTTGCTCAAGCGTTTGCTCTACGCATAGAATCCTAGTTACAAGAGGTGAAGGGTGACCTTCAAGCGGCTCTACTAGGATGAAAGGCATATGCCATCGAAAGTCAGCATGAGGTCTCGTCTGACATTTATGACGAAGTGTCGCTTAACATTAAAAGTCTTTGGCTGAAGACGCCATGGGTGTGAAAACTTCTACTAAAGTGGATTGGGTCGTTTCCCATCATTGCACGCATTGGGCCTCTGGCACACCGCTTCCTACTTCGGCCGAGTATGAAGATAAACGACGTGTTTCATGTGAACTTGTTGACTCTAATAGAGGAAAATTTCAACCACCATTAGCAATCCTGGCTGTTGAAAACCAATACGAGGCTCTTTTTCTACTCCAACACTTATAGAGTAAACTTTTGTTGCGAGTTGTTTGGGCATACCTTATTCATTTGGCTGAGTGTGGACTTTAACATAAGTCATGGGGTCCCAAATTGTGGTTACCCTTAGAGTTGTCAACGAGTATTGGAGCAAGCTGGTAGCGTGCATAGATGGAAGTGTGGTAGTAGGAACCACCTAAATGTGGAAATATTGAGCCACATTCCTGTAGGGCGACATTCATGGATTGCAACCTTAGGAGTTTGGGGACACTTATCATGGTTATGACGCGGACGCTCTAGCCTAAAGGGGGGAGGGCACTAGTTGTGTTGACTAAGAATTACTGCTCAGGTCCAAGTGCCATGTACATGTTCATGTTTAGCTAGTGATTGGTATCATGAATTTCTTTCATCATGTTGATGAATCACTATCGTAGAATTGTGCTTCTTCTTCACGAATTGAGAGGGTTCATAACGTGTGGGAAGGAATGTAACTAGAGGGCCAGTTTGGTCCTCCCTCGTTGATGAAGCAAGGGGTGGTTGCACACCACCCCTCATGTCATCAAGGGCTGGATGATGGCCAGAACGTTTGCTTACCGGCCAATTGGCTACCGGTGGGCTGGGCAACCAGCGATTGGCCAAGTGACAGGCCGGCCACTAGCAAGCCCGTAGGAAGTCATCGATCGTGGTCTTAACCTTACTGGGTGAGGTGCTGTGAGGGCGATGAGTGCAAGGCCTTGTGGCCTTGTACACTTGCCCTTGCTTGCCCTCCTTACAAGCGAGGGAGCGAGGATGAGGGATAGGGGGAGCAAGGGTGATACATAGAGCGAGAGAAAACCTTAGCGTGCAATTACGAGCGTGCTTTGCACGCGACAATTTTGCACCAAAACGATAAAACATAAACTCAAAGATTGTCTATGATGAACGTTGAGTTTTTAAGACAGAGAACGTGTGTGAAATCACGAGTTCAAAGTAGCAAAACCCTTAGTTTGGGTCCCTTATCTAAGGGTAAGGTCAAAAATAGAAATGGGCCTTGTGAGAAATGATACATTGAGTCTTAGTGCTCCGGGTCTTTGATGACGATTGCCCCTTCATCTTGCATATGGAATAAGCCTGTGATGTTGATTGAGACCGTCATTCTATGTATTTTGAAGACGACCTTAGAGTAGGAGTTGAAGTTTCAACCCGTTACCGATGCTCAATGTGCAATTGTAAAAATATTTTTTTGTACCTCCACATTTCATGATCCGGATGTTGTATTACAACATTCTTTGAAGGCTTTCGTTGATATGAAGTAACTTGAATAGCATAGTAAAGAGGTGTGCTCTAGTTTCTGCATGGGAGAAAGTGGTAATGTGTTAACGTTATAAGGAAGACGATTGAATGTGGCCTTTTTCGGTGTATAAGTTATAAAAATGGTTAAAAGCGGTTGAGGTACATCTGGAACTTGCATCGAATGTATATTGATTTCATTATATATTATGTTTTCCCATGGGAAAGGTTGTATCGAAGTTGATTTTAAATTGTGTTAAATTTTGTAGGAAAAAGTTATTTATGAGGTTCAAAGTTTTATTTGGATGGAACAAACATATTGCTTTCAAACAACATTTTGCATGTGGTGTTATCTTTCTTCTCGTTGTGAGGAGACACCCATAGTTTGTTTCAGAAATGTAGAGTTTCCCTTTTTCATTCTGTGGTTTTTGAATGAGTGGGAACAATGTTGATGGAAGGATTGTGTTGTAAAAACTATTGTGTTACACAAGTGCCAAAATTGCTGAAAAACGATTTTCCTATCATATTGGTGAAAGGAGGAATTACGGCTTGGAACATGGTGTTTGGATAGCTTGTTTAAATGGCCTCTTACCAAGTGGAACCCATAATTACTATGGCTTGTTACGATGGCTCCCACCATCTTGGCCTTCTTCATTTGTAAGAATGATGCTGATTGTACATGATTTGTAGAAAATTATGTAGCCTGAACGTATAGTTTTAGGCTTTGGTGACATGTGCCCAATGTGGTATGGAGGGGATGTGGTCGCCTTTCTCTTTTGTGTGATTGATCTATCCCCCCAGGTTGGTCAGTTATATATGGGTCAAGCAACAGGTCGTTTTTGTATGTAGAACTTTTGCTAGTTGTGTGTCATATGATTTCACTTTGGAAAATGTAGTTCTGTTGCTACAAGTACTGTGGACAGCTATTTTGTCGCATCGGGTAGGCGCTCTCGTGTTCTTGATGAAATTTCGATGTCAATGCATTTGTTCTGGTTATCATAAAGGCAAGAAAGGGTCCTGTTCGGTTTAGTAAATCGTTTTGTACCTTGATTCACGCTTATTCCTGTTTTCTGAATGTTTTTGAAATTCAGATTTCACTTAGCAAAGTTATCAAGTACAGTGACTTTCTTCTTTTGGTTGCGTTGCCATGAGGACTGAACTCTTTCGCCACTGGATGTTTATCTTCTAGTTCCTTGTCCTTTTGCTGCTCGTACAACCTGTGTTCGTTGTAATTAGTTCGTCTGATGAGAACATACTCGTTCTCCACAGCCCAGGGGTTTGTCCCAGGATGAGGTGGTGTGTTTCTTAGTGGTCAAGAAAACGATCGCTCATGAAGGATGGACGATAAACCAAGCGACTGATACAATAAAAGCTACATATCGTCACGAGCCGGGTATGGATAGACAGATAGGGATTGAAATGGGCATACTTCAAACTTGTTTTTTGTTTTGATTTGGCTCGCAAACGAAACCTCTTGATCTGGTTTTGCAATTCAGCTGACGCAGCTTCTGCGATACCCCGACGGTTAGCAGGAGCTGCTGCCGAAGGCGACTGCGCTCATCTCTAGGGAGAGGGCGTTGGACGATGGCACCGTCCACCGGATGACTCTGCGACAACGGATATGGCACTGTTCTCCAGTGTGCAAAATTTTGCGATGTCAAGTCCAGGGCTGCTGGGGTGGTGGTTGATTCATGGCCGTGAAACAGCGATGACGCTGTAGTCGATCGTCCGCTTGCCGTCCATCACTGTCGGCCAACCCCGACTTGCACGTGGATGATCGGGACTCTTGAGGCTCTAGTATCTCGAGCCTTGTTCTTGAACTGCCAGCACGAACTGAAGCTTTTCCCCAACGCGTTTGGCCGGATGTGGTTTGGGCCTTCTCATCAGGACCTCCACCATCGCAACGATTCGCTGCTAGGCGAGCGGCATTGGACTGCTCCTCTGTGTGGGCTGCCCAAAATCACACGCGCTGCATGAGAAAGTTTTGGCCGCCGCATTTCCTCCGTCTTGGTCGTGGTCTGCCCCACGCAGGCTCAGCAGCAGCAGCAACAGCAGCGGCAGAGGGACCATGCTCATACCCGGGCTGGTTCAGCGGTCGCAGCAACCAACAGCACTCCGTCGCAACGATTTCACTCCAGGTGTAGGCCAGCTGCACCGACATGCCGAAGGCTGAGGAATGAAGGCAGAACGCTGGTGAGACGTCTCAGGAGGAGAGGGACGGGGCCCTGCAGAAAGAAAATCTCGGGCAGAAGAGGACAAGGAAAGTCAGAGCCCGGACGTTGGCCCAAACCGACCCGTGCCATGGCGTCCCTCCTGGGAGACGACGGGCGCTCAAGCGGCACGCGCAAGGTGCTGCAGGTGGGGCCGCGGCGCAGCGTGGGGCGCAACCGCACGTGGCAGTCGTGGCTGCGGCAGCTGGCGCGGTCGGACAGCGCGGCCGGCGCCAACGACCAGTTCGACCCCGAGGAGCTAACCAACCAGAAGCGGGAATGGAGCGTGATGATGCGCCAGCAGGAGATGAACGTGAGTGCGTGCGCGCGTGTGCCTGCGCATACCCCGAGTACCCTGCTGGCCCTCAAACTTGTCCGCGACAGAGGAGGTGAAAGCGAATGTAATTTTGAGCGTGCGCGGTGATCTGCACGCGAACCTGAACGTGAATGCGTGCGATTCTGTCGCGATATTCCGGAAAATACTCAAGCATTTGTTGCAGATGGCTGACG
>SZWC01018513.1:11016-27571 GCA_023375785.1 Penium margaritaceum
TTGATACACTTGTGTACAATTGTGCGTGGACTAGCGATACACTCCCCGATACACCCGCCTAATACACTCGGGGTGTTTGGGGGGGGGAGGGGGGGGCGATCGGGACATACAAAAGTATACATATTTCCAATTGTCCACGATACACTCCCCGATACAGTCCCCAGATACACTCAGACCTGGGTGGGGTGGGGGGGTCGACTTCGACCGAATAACAGGTACAACCCTCTCGAACATTGGGAAACGACGATAGTTGGCCGATAGTCTTACAGTATTCGTCATCTATGCCACGGTACATGATGGACAAATTCTAGGTATAACATATATAACCACGATGACTTTGTAATCCATACATACACCAGAAAAGAATAAAGCAAGTTATGTTTGAAATCAGTACCAGATTATATTTTATCTTAAACAAAATGGATAATGATGATCCTAGAACATAACATAAAACTTGTACACTGAGAAAAAAGTGATGTGACAAGTGAATACATGCGAGTAAGCTTTTAGAAAGTGATGATGTTAGAGGACTACAACACATAGGTTATGAAGTGTATTTAAGTGGGACGATTAACCATAACTCTGTGCGACCTCCACATGCGTCTGTATGTTGAATGATCAAGAGGGTGCACTTGAACGTTTGTGCACATGAATTCCTGGAAAGCTGTTTGATTGGAGGGTGCTTCAGAATGTGTACCAGAGCATGTTTGCTAAGTGGTTTTTCTATTTGTTTTTTATGCTCAACCAGCAAGTGAAATCCAACTTTCTATGCAAAATCTCCATGCCAATACAGGCAGATTTTTGCTTTATATGAACTGTTTTTCATCTTGGCCCGCTCAAACACTACATGGCCTTTTTAGGGCGCATGGGCCAAAAAGAATGAAGAGAAGAAAAAAGGGATGAATGTTAGTTCCATTACCATACAATGGTGAGGTATGAAAAGAGTTTATCAACAAGCCCTCAAACGGATAAAACAGAGGTGCAATGAGGCATGCTCCCTCTGAAATTTTCAGGATGGCGACAGTCACAACCAGGTTGCAGCTTCTATAATGCTTCACGGACGTTGAGGAGCATCTCTTGTGGGTGCAACAGCTTCTGAATGGGATATGGAGTCCCATGAGTATTGATGTTGCTGCCGTGGATTTTGTATGCTCTATTGCTACGTGCATTGGCTATGACAGCCAATTTTGGCTGGCACACTAGGTGCTGCAATGGCCACTTCTGCCTATCAGGCATTCAGCGGCACCGTAGATCCTCCCATGACCTCAACAACGCACTTCACTTCTACTTTCGT
This sequence comes from Penium margaritaceum, assembly GCA_023375785.1. Lineage (NCBI taxonomy): Eukaryota > Viridiplantae > Streptophyta > Zygnematophyceae > Desmidiales > Peniaceae > Penium > Penium margaritaceum. The sequence goes on from SZWC01018513.1 coordinate 12,311, forward strand.
TGTTGCATGTTTAATGTGCAGATCTATGCACACATTTTCACTGTTTTGATACAATGAAAGATTCTAGGACACTTTATATTGTTGATGTTGCTACCTTGGAAACACTGTCTTATTGGTCTCTCATGCTGTTCTACAAGACAAGGGTGAGAACAGAAAGGATTAGGATAGGAGAGAAGCGCTTAGTCACAAGTAATCATTTGTAGACGAAGGTGACAACTGACAGCCACAGTCCAGAAACAGCCACTGTCAATGTGCCAGCATGAAGCAAACCGGCATAGGTGAGTAGTCCCTACGACCGAGAAATCCATGCTTTTGGACATAACTTTGTACACACTCATCAAAACAAGGTGTCTCAAGAACCTACAGATGCAACCCTAATGTGTCTGTGACTTTTTTAACACAAAAGTCACAGCCACGTAAGGGTCCGACACCAATCCCATGGTCAAACATGTTGAAATGTGGAAATGAGGCCAACGGTCTGTTTGCCAAGATCATTCTAGAGAATTGGTGGTGAGACAAACGATGCCCCAAAAACACACAGACGGGTGAAGCAAACAGCACATCACCTACTAGGAAGATCCAGCCAGGCATGTCAACAGGTTGCCTGTGTGTCTGGTCCAGCGGCATCACTATTAAGGACCTACACAAGCCTGAATAGAAGCCGAGAGGTCACCATGATTTGTTGAAGAGTCAATAGGTTCATTGCAAGAACCAAATTGGTGACATGTTGAGATGCTTCAGGTGACCCTATTCAAGTGTCCATGGCTTTTTAATGACGTTGAATCACCACTGTTAAACATGGCTCATCTTTTCTTCCATATTCTGGCACTGTGTGACATCTTGTGATGCTTCCCAAGGCTATGTTGTTTTCTCCCAGTGCATTCTGATTTGCATGTTCCCTGCCATTTCTTTTGGATGTAACGGGGATGATGGAGGTTTCCAATTTTTATTGCAAGGAGATTGTTGAATTCATGTTTCTATGGATTCATGAGACAACACAAGTAGGTACATGAAACATCTTTGAGTCTAAAACATGACTGGGAAGATGGTGACTTGGTGGGGGTGAAGATAAGCCACACTGGCCTCCCCAGGAAATCGGCAAGCTTGCTCAGGGTGGAAGGAAATGGAGGCTTGCTTTACATTATCCATGCTAGAATACACAAACCTAATGGCCACAAGAGTGAGCTGCTAGAAAATCATGGCAAAGTTTACATTAGAGGTTGCATTGTGGGCTAAACTTAAATTTTAGACAACAAACGAATAATGATGGTGACATGTAGTGCACGAGTGAGAAACATTATTGCTGCAATACCTGAACCTACCAACTTATGAGACCTAACATCATGATTTAACCTATAACACATAACAGAGCTCACTTCTTAGAGCCACATCAGCTGATACTGTTTTTAAATCCCACATTTAGCTTTTCTCTGGTTGAAGGCCAATCACATGATGCATGGCAGCTGGGGTGAAAATGACACAGATGTTGGTGAATTTCATGATGCTTAGTGTCCAGCATGAGAATGGAGTCATTCCAGAGGATGCTTTTTGTAAAGAAATGGCTTGCACAACAACAACATTCCCATGAATCTCAGCCGTCATGCTTCCACACATGCACATGGAGGGTGAGAGGAAAGAAAATCATTGAAAACATTATGTGTATGGCAGAGGAGTAAGGAGATCAAAGTAAACAGGCTGGCAAATGAATCCAACAAAAAACGCACAAGCATCAAACCAACAACAACACACCAAAACCTTGGATTTTGAGCTGTTGAGGACCTTGGTCAGAAAGTAGTCTACTAGTGACGAGCATCAACCTAAACAATCCGAGCCTCGTCAGAAAAAACAAGATCATGCACAAAATGATGTTTGAAATTGACGTTCTTGTTCATGTTATCTGTGGGTGGACAGTGCAAACCTTCATGCAAAGAAAGGACTTGGTATGCTTGATTTCACAATGCAAGACGATATGGCAGACGGGCAAGGATGGCTCTGCATCCAACACATCTAGACACTTTCACAAATACTTACACCGACTATGATGTGCTCCACATCGTTCAAAATGCATGTGATGGAGTCTTAGTTACAACTCTTTCACAAGATTGGTATCCTATTAACAAGGACGATGTATAATCTTCAACATCATGGATCTGTTTCACTTAATGAAGCTGATGAATGAAGTTCTGGTGATAGTCACTTTAAGTGTACCTTTCCATATGTAAGGTCATTCGTGATAGCACAGCGATAATTGTGCTATTGATTGTGCACATGAGATGATCTAGAGTGTAGCCTTCAAGTGCCGAACACAAGGACACTTGGGTAACTGAGCTAAAACATTCATAGGAAATCCCAAATCAAGATTTTGGTGGTTCCTAGGTACATGTGACTACCCAATGACGTGTATGTAATCCATGGAATTCATTGACTGCATTTCCAATCTTAGTCAGGTCGAGTGACGACTACAGCCTATAGCCGGGTGGCATCATGGGTATTGAACAACTGGACATGAATACTAGGAGAGGGGGAAATCCCGGATTTGAAAAACTCCATCCGTCAGGTTTGATGTTGACTGAGGTTCAGCTGCGTCTTCATATACTGTAGTGTAAGATGTTCGGTACGTATGACACATAAAAAAACATTAAACAGAACACATATCATCTTCAATTCAAACACCAACCTATTCATATCTTAACTCTTTTAACTTAAAGGAAGGTCTAAAAACAACAAAATGAGACTATTATAAAAACTAATAATACAATTTATTTTAATAATAAATTTAAGAAACCATACGTAAAAAAAACGAGTATTGTTTTGAGAAACTGACAAGAAATAATGCAAAAAATCATCGAAATTTTAACCCAATATCCTTTAAATACTAGATATTCTCCGCCAAAAAACATCTCAAACTTACATACAAGGTCAATGTTTTTAATAAACAATAAAATAAAAATAAGAATTCATCTTGAACCTTTTCTCAAGGACGTGGTTTTCGTTATTATAGGTATAAAAATTAGTATTATGAGTAACACTTTTTGGATGAATAATACAAATTGAAAAACATTGTGAAAAAATGTATGATAAGTTCCTTCTTTCAGATATTTCATGCAAAAAAGCACTTCTCTGTCAATGGTTAAACAGATTAAATCTCTTAGAATAACTTTTTATATATTCTAAAACAATGTACAAGTATCAAGTTATCATTGAGTGATTCAAAGTTAATGAAAATCTAGACGTGTTTACACTTATGTGAAAATTTACTAGAATTGTGTTTTTCATTACAAAATCCCCTCATAAACTCACTCACCTTATACAATTATTTCTTAAAGAACCAAAAAAAAAAACAAAAAATAGAAAATTAATTTAAATCTACAGTCCAAAACGCTCCAGATACATTAACAAAAATTTGAAAATTTCATTTCAATAAGTAGTTAAATCTTAAACTTTATTATGAACTAAACCATGTCAATTACAAAGTATAAAATGTGATAATGCATCATTTAAAAGTCAAAACGAATTTCTGATTCTGTCGTTAAGGAAAAGACTTTGTACAAGGTAGTTTAACAAAGACAACTTAAACAGAAGAGAAAACGTTGGACTGTGTGCAGAAAAGATCCAGATAGCCCCCCCCCCACTCACTTCAAATGCAGAGTTGATGATGCCGGTAACAAGTCCATAGTGGAATCCCTGTAAAGCATGACATAGCATGACATAGCATGACATAGCATGACATAGTATGAGATAGCATGACATGGCATGAGATAGCATGACATAGCATGACATAGCACGACATGAAATGAGATAGCAGGACTTGACTTGAAATGACATGACATGATATGGGAAAATTGTACTGAAATTCTCTGGAGATTAAAATAGTACATTTCTTATTTTTCTTAAAACGAATGTGTAGTTTCTTATCTTTCTTCCCATCACTTTCACCATTTCATACATGAATGCATAAAAATGCTAAATTTTGAACAATGATTTGAAATGAAAAAGAAATCATTTATGATCATTTTCCCTTTCATTTTTCTTGAAATTGAAACTAACTATCTAAATTTTCAATCATAATAAAGTATTTGGTGTGGATATCATGTTATCTGAGTGTAGCTTCATTTATTTCAATGAATTAATTGCCATTTTTATCTCTACTCCTAAAGGTAGAGTGGATAAGTTTAATTCATTTGTTCTTTTCAAGTAAATGTATTTGAAGAATGTTTTGTAAAACATTGTTTCTATGAAATCACTATTTAAGCTTTCAAAAGATATTTCCCTCAATTAGGAAAAATTTAAACAGTTAATAGGTTGATGGAATGAAAACAACATGATTTATGCCCTTCATTTTATTCTTTTCCTTCGTTATGACCACTGGAAAGTATGCCTCAAGTTGTATTCATTACGAATCAAACATATAGACCTTTTTCGGATTTAGTTTTGCCCTAATGTGTTTTCGTAGTAAAACATAAACCAAGGTTTTTCTTGGAAACATTGTTTTGTCAAGAAAGACGTTTATCCTGTAGCAGGAGGGCTGGTTCGGCCCTCCCTCCTCGCTGAAGCGAGGGGTGGTTGCGCACCACCCCTCACATCAGCAAGGGCTGGCCGGCAGCCAGCACTTCACTGGCCGTCAGCCAGCTTGCTGCTGGCCGGCTGGACGGCCGGCGGCTGGCCAAGCGACCGGCCGGACACCAGCCAAACAGTCACGATCCGCTGATCGCGGCCTCAGCCCAATCGGCGGCTAATGGGCCACGAGGACCTTGAGGGCGAGGCCTCGTGGCCTCGTGCCCTCGCCCTTCCCTCACCCTCCTTGCAAGAGAGCAAGCGAGGACGAGCCATAAGGGGAGCGAGGGTGAGAGCAAGGAGCAAGGGAAGCGCATGAGAGGATTCGGCACGAAATCACCGGTCGTGCTTCGCACGCGACGATTTTGCACTGACGCATCAAAAGCAAAAATCGAGTTCATTTAGGAAGAACTATGAGTTTTGAAACCGGAAAACTTGTGCGAATGTACGAGTTCGAGGTAAAACCCCCTAGTTTGGGTCCTAAAACCAGGGGTAATGTTAAAAACAGAAATGGGCCTCCGGAGACTCGAAACATTTTAGTCTCCCTGCTCTGGGTCGTTGATGACGATTGCCCCTCAGTCCTCCAAAAGGGGGTTAACCAGTGACGCGCACTGAGAAATCCATTTTGCGAACTCCGACGACGACTTTAGAGCGGAAGTTGGAGACTCGACCCGTTGGAGTGGTTCTCAGAGCCAGACAACCATCCGTGCACGACCGTCAGCATCTCCTTCTCTTGTAGGGCGTAGTTGAGTTCCAGTCCACATAACCTCCACGCTCTATACATGATCCGTTGTTCTCAAGTACTCTACTCTTGTAGGAGAACTGTGCCAATGGCTCGGTCGGAGGCGTCTGTAGCCATGATGTTTTCGATCATTGAATCGACCAATTGTAGGGTTGGCACTGAGGTCACAGCATTCTGCAAAGCAATGAACACTTCTTGATCGATATCTCCCCACCGCCACTCATTTTCTTTTTGAGAGAGATCAGAGAGAGACGATCACACCCGGACGTAATCTCGTATGAAACGTTGGTAGTAGTTGTAGAAGCCCAGGAAAAACTTGACGTCTCGGATGTTGGTCGGGGACTGCCAATCAACGACCGCTACCACTTTTCAAGATCCATGGTGGTCCGTCCGCCGTTGATGGTGTGACCTAGAAACTCAATCAAACAACAACCGAAGTTGCACTTTGAGGGCTTTTCAAAGAATTTCTCTCTTTGTAAGAATTTGAGAACTTTTTGGAGATGTCCATCGTGCTTCTTTGGGGCACTGCTATACACCATAATGTCGTCGAGATGTACCATGACAAAATCATCAAGGTAGGGGCAGACAAATGTTGTTCATTGTTACCATGAACATCGTCAGGGAATTCGTGAGTCCAAATGCCACAACCGTGAACTCAAAAGGCCCGTAGAGGGTTCCGAATGCTATCTTCTTCATGTCTTTGTCTGCCACACACATCTGGTGGTAATCAATGTGTAGGTCAATTTTAGTGAATATTTGGGCTCCTTGGAGTTGGTCAAAACGTTCGTCGGCATAGGGAAGAGGGTTATTGTTTTTTTCTGTAGCGTCATTCAACTTCCTATAGTCCATGCACATTCGCATTTTGTCGGTCTTCATTTTCACAAATGATACTGGTGTAGTGTATGTTGCCGTGGATGGGCGGATGAATCCCTGACCGAGCATCTTGTCGAGTTGCTGTTTCAACTCGGTCAGCTCATGGCCGCTCATCCGAGAAGTTCCCCGAACAGGGGGTTGACAGCCTGGTTTCAGCTCGATGCAATGGTCAATGTCACATTGATGTCACAACGTTTTTGGGAGTTCTTCGAGGAATTCGTCCGCAAGCTCTCCGATGAGAGGTTCGAACTCCTGAGGAACCATCACGAACTTGGTTGACGCCAATGAGGCTGAGGAGGCTGATGGAGCTGATGAGGCCGATGAGTCCGATGCTGCCACTTCCTTTTCCTCCATTGCCTTGAGAAAAACGAGCCACGCATGAGTCCCACATTGTATACTGTGGTTGGCCATGTTGACCAGTATCAGGTGTAAAAGTTGTCGCTTCTCGGTAGGTACGGTTTCCTCTACTGCTTCCACCTCTACTACTTCCGTTGTTGTCTTCCACCCCACGCGCAGAACTTGTTGCTTGGTGCTGTTGATTTCCACGTAGATCTCGCCACTATTCTAGTCTATTTGTAGATTATGCTGGTATAGGAAATTGAATCTGAGGAGTCCCTTGACTAGCTTTTTCCATTTCGAAGATAACTGTGGTTGGGAGGTCACCAGCCGTCATATTCATGGATCCCAGCGTTTTAGTCCATGTTGTTGATCCTTTCTACGGCTACGATCATCCGTGATAAGTCAATCTGGATGCCGAAGATGGCGATTGCTTAGCAAATGTCCCATTTGAGGCCTTCGTTGTAGTGAAAACAGAGTTCATCGGGGGCGATGTATGCACCACTGATGATCTCGCAAAACTTTCACGTGTACTCTACCATGCTAGACTACTCACAGAGACGTCAAAACTTGTAACGAGCTTCAGACTTCTTGTTCAACTGTCCCAAACATTTGAGGATTGTGCGAGAGAATTTTCTCCAGTGAATCGGTGGCGTCGGCGCGTCTTGAAATTGAGGATTGATCTACTCAAAGGGTAGAATGCATGTGGTTGACGATATGGGACGGGCGCTGTTGGCCATTGATGAGGCCCCGCCGGTCTCCTACAACTGTTGGACGGCCTTTAGATCGGACCACCAACTTGATGCTGTGCCACGCAAAAACGAAGACGCAAGGTCAGTTTTCTTCCGATCGTCGTCGACCCTAGTTGTAAGCCAGACAGTGCTAACGGGACTAATCACGGCTTGAGACTTCCTTGAATGTCTTATCTGACTATGGATTTGGAATTTACAAGAAAAACCATGAGGTCAACCCAAGAACGGGGTCGATCCATCAGGAATTGAGGAAGTTATGCCCGGCCAAAGATTGTACCGGCCATGGGGAAAACAGGTGACGAGAATTCATCCCCAAGGACCAAGGCTCGACCCTCGGAAGACCCAACAAGGCCAAAGTGCGCCTTGGGGCCTGGTTAGTCAATGAATCAAGGATCATTGAGGGTCAAGGGCGCTTCAGAAGGGCGCCCTGATGTGTTATTGCCAGAAAGGGCGCTTCGGGCAGCCGTCGCCGCCGCTAGTGGTGCTGCCAGCGGCAGATTGCCGTGGTTCACGGAAACGGCCATATCTCGGCCGTTCCTCCACGAAATGACGTAATTCTTGGTGTGTTGGAAATCAGGGAAGATGAGCTACGTGATACTGAGGTAATAACGCTCATCACAGGCCTGTACAAAGCTGCACATGGCTCGGCAACCTCGGGTCGCCTAGGATGTGTCATCATGTACATATAGTCTTGTATGTTGACACTTGAATAACAAGTACTGTTTACTCCCACTGTGCCACACGTGTTCCTGTGCTCCCCCAAGACAACCCTACGCTTCTGTAACCCTGAGAAGGTGTGCACCGCCCTCTCCTTTGTCGCCGTTGCCACCGGTTGGTGCCTACACCATCCGGTTGAGGCTAGCACATCGCGCCCGGTTCACACTTTGTATCAGAGCCACCCTTGGCTTAGGGGCACAATCATCTACGTGGCAACCTCTCCTGGTCAGTGTAGACCTGCATACATCTCGTCTCTTTGGCGGATCCGTGCCCAGGGCGAACCATGCACTCCGGTGACAAGGCGGTAACCGGAGGACCCATTGAGGAAGAAGTTGTACCGGACGCAAGGATGACTTCATCCGGCACGTTCTCATTGGCTGCGGAGTTTGACGTTCTAGGCAAAGTAACAACAGCAACAGTGTTGCAGAAGTTACTCGTCGACATGCAAGCCAAGATGAACCTGTTGAAGAAGCAAAATGCGTACCTCAATCAAGAGCTCGCAAAGAGACCAGTGACAACACCGGTGGGAGTTACCACTGCTAACGTACCTGTGGTGGGTGTCCCAAGCCCGCCCAAGCTGGAGGCGTTTGACCCATCAAGGAAGGATGGGCCACCTCCACACGCTTGGATACTCGGACTGGAATGGTATCTCACCGCTATCGACGTGGATGCCTCAAGGTATGAGGCGCGCTGCGACTATGCCGTGACCCTGTTGAGAGGGACATCGTTGGATTGGTGGTCTGATGTGATGCGGTCCTATCCACACGGTAGTGGAGCAGCAATGGTTGCCAACATTGCGGCCACGACCAAAATCTCAACCCCATCGGCTCCAACCTGTAGCAGTGGCAACCTTACCCTCAAATGACCGGCCTCGTGGAAGGAGTTCACGGAGTCGTTCATCAAGCGCTTCACCATGGGTGACGAGAGGAACAGCGCACGCGCCAAGCTGCGTCGGCTTCCCCGAATAGGCGGCGTCGCCGATGACACCCGCAGGTTTCGTGAGATCATCGCCAACTGTGGCTTCGACTTGCACGAATTGTGCTTCTACTATGGCAACGGCCTCAAGAACGACGCCCGCGCTATGACGGTGATGCACGACCTCAACGACGATCTGCCGGGGAAGATCGCAGCAGCATAGCGTTACGACTCGCGCGTAAAACAGGCTCATGCCAACAGCCACAACCCTTTTGGTGGTGGTTACGGCAAGCAAACCGAGAGCGACGACACGCCCATGGTGATCTGAGCGTTGCAAAAGCGCACGTGCTACAACTATGGCAAGCCTTGCCACACTGCGCGTGATTGTCAGAGTCCAAAGAAGGGCGACGGCAAGGGTAAGCGTCAAGGGAAGGGGAAGCAAGCCACGAAGGAAGCAGACAAAGCAACAAAGGATTTGGGAAACAAGGAGAGCCGGGAGTAGATGGTGTTAATCCTGGATCCTCTCAACCCAAACCGCCAACTGACCGCCCACCCAAGCGCCTTGTGGTGATTAAAGGGGTTTGCGAGGTCAAGTCATGGGACGCGGGGTATGAGGTGGAGCAGCTCGCACTTATCTTGGAGGTGCGAGTGAAAGGCGTCAAGGAGAAGGTGGGGAGTCTTCTGGATTGTGGCGCAAGCCACAGTTTTGTGAGCATGGAATGTGCTCGAAAGTGGGGCCTTGCACTCACGAGCCAGAAGAGGACCGCTAACCAAGTGGACGACACGATTGAATTTGGGTACCTGGCTCGTCCCCTCTCCATTCAAATGGGGAAGCTTCGCATAACGACCGTATACCGGGTGTGCCCGATGAAGGATTGCGATGTGATCCTTGGTCGTGACTTCCTCCAAAGTACAACCCCGCCGTCAATTGGGAGGCGCGCACCGTCTCAGTCAAGCTCGGAGACAAGGAGTATCCCCTGCCTATGTGGTTCGAGAAAGAGGTCGCGGAGGAGGAGACTTGCAAGGAGGAGGCGCCGCAGTACTTACTGCCTCGCAAGGAGGAATTGGTGCCTATGATGCTGAACTTGGTGTAGCTCAAGCGTGCGATTCGAAAAAGGGAGCAGATTTTTCTGGCGTCCGTGCAAGACGTGGAGGACGATTTCGATGAACCAGAGGATATGGCGCCTGCTGTGGTGCATAGGGTGACTTGTTAGCAGCCGGGTGCCCAAGGCAAGTTTGCTACGGTGCTTGAGGAGCTTCAGAAGGTGTGTACATAGTTTGAGGGCGTGTTCCCCGACACCCTCCTCGCGGGCCTGCCACCAAAGCGGGATGTGGACCATCGCATCGACCTCAAACTTGGAGCGCGCCCACCTGTTTGTGCAAAGTACCGCATGAGCGACGCGCAGCTACAGGAGCTCAAGAAGCAGCTGACCGAGATGATGGAGCAGGGCTTCATCCGCCCATCCTCGTCTCCTTACGTTACACCTGTCTTGTTTGTGCAGAAAAAGACAGGGGAGATGCGCATGTGCGTGGACTACCGGGCGTTCAACAAGTTGACCATCCAAAACCGGTACCCGTTTCCACGAGTCGAGGAGCTTTTCGACCAGCTCCGTGCGGCTCGCTTCTTCACAAAGACCGACCTCCGTTCTGGCTACCACCAGATCCGCATCACAATAGATGATGTGGAAAAGACGGTCTTCTGCACCTGCTATGGTCGCTACGAGTTCCTCTTGATGCCTTTCGGGTTGACCAATACGCCGGCCACCTTCATGGCGCCAATGAACAACATCTTCACGCCGAACTTGGATGACTTTGTGGTGGTGTACCTGGACGACATCTTGGTGTTTAGCAAGACGACGGAGGAGCATGAAGAGCATATGAAGAAGGTCCTCGAGATATTGAGGACGGAGAAATTTTTTGCAAAGCTCTCTAAGTGTGAGTTCGCGGTGGGGAAAGTTGAACTCTTTGGACACATAATAGGCAATGGACAGATTGCCATGGACTTGCACAAGGTGTCGGCCGTGCAAGAGTGGCCGAAGTTGCATAGTGTGCACGATGTACAAGTGTTCCTTGGTTTTTGCAACTCTTATCGCAGGTTCATCCTTGGCTATGCGAGAGTGTCAGTGCCACTCTCCAGTCTCACTCGTAAGGATCGCGAGTGGAGTTGGGGAGTTAGCAAATAAGAAGCCTTTGAGAATCTTAAAAGGGCTCTGACCTCCGCGCCGGCCTTGCACTTGGCTGACAGCGGCCGTGAGATTGAAATGGCGACGGATGCATCGGACCTGGCCATTAGTGGAATTCTTTTGCAGAGCTTTGGCAACGGGTCGCAGCCGGTCGCCTACTACTCGCGCAAGTTGCGCGAGGCGGAGCTGAACTACGCCACCCATGACAAGGAGATGCTCACCGTGGTCGCAGCCTTCAAGAATTGGCAGTGCTACCTCGAGGCACGGAAGTGCACGGTCTACACCGACCACCACGCATTGAATTACTTCAAGACGTAGCCAAACCTGTGTCGGCGACAAGCGCGTTGGGTGGAATACCTCGAGTCACACTTCGACTACGACATCGTGTACCGGCCGGGTCGCATCAACCCAGCCGACGCACTCTCACGGCGACCAGACCTGATGATGCGGGTCGCGCCTCTCACCATCCACGAGGATGCCTTCCTTGTGAAGCTCTTCACAAAGGGATACAAGGTGCATGGGAAGTACGAGGCTCGGAGATTTTTCTTCAAGGCACCGTATTGGCGACGGCGCGACACACAGCAGGTGGTGGTTCCCCTACTGCCCGTGTTTTGGCAGTTGATTTTGGAGGAGTGCCATGACAGTGGCCCAAGTGGTCACTTCTCCGCCGACAAGACATTGAAGATGGTGGCTCACTTCTTTTGGTGGCCCACCATGTCGTCGGAGGTGGCTGCATTCTCCTCCAACCCTTGCCAATCCGCAAACAGCCGTGGCAAGACATCTCCGTGGATGTCATCACGGGTTTGCCCACGACAGCGGCAGGCCACAATGCGGTGTTGGTGGTGGTGGATCGCTTCAGCAAGATGTCGCACTTCATTGTGACGCGCGATGTAGTGAGCGCGGAAGGCACGGCTCGGCTGTTCCTCGAGCACGTGGTGCGTCTCCATGGCGTGTCGCGCTCCATTGTGAGCGACCGTGACCCGCGCTTCACGAGCAAGTTCTGGCGAGAATTCATGGAGCGGTACGGTAGCAAGGTGAAATTGTCAACCAATTCTCACCCCCAAACTGACGGGCAAACGGAACGGACGAACCAGACGCTGGAGCAGCTCCTCCGTACATTGGGTGATCCGGACGAGACGGCGTGGACCAGCGGTTGCCGGTCACTGAACTGGCGTACAACTCCGCCACGTCCGCCTCCACCGGCAAGGCGCCATTTGAGGTGGTCAACGGGATGGTGCCCGCAACGCCCCTCAGTTTGCACGTCGCAAGCAACCTGCCTGCAGTGGAGTCTACCGCACGTGAATTTAAGCAGATTTGGGCAGCGACACGGCACGCATTAGAGAAGGTGCATGAGCAGCAGAAAGTACAAGCGGACCGCCGACGCGCAAACCCAACACTCAAGGTCAATGATCGCGTGCTTCTCAAGAGCACGCATGTCAAGCTTCGCGGGGTCCGGTCGGACAAGTTGAAACCTTGGTGGCTTGGTCTGTTCGCGGTGCGTAAAATGCGGATACTCGTGGTGGCGCGGTTGGCTCTTCCGCCTTCCATGCCAGTCCACGATGTGTTCCACATCTCCAAACTCAAGCTCTACCATGATCCGGCGGAGCATTTTCCTGGCCGCAATTCTGAGCCTCCCCCTTCGGTGGTGATCGAGGGCGAGCGAGAGTTTGAGGTGGAGGCCATCCTTGACCACAGTCACCGTGGCCGTGGATGGGAGTACCCGGTCAAGTGGAAGAGCTACGATGCAGCCCACAACTCATGGGAGCTTGTCTGAAACTTCAACGTTGGTGGGGTGAATGCCATCCTCCGGGAATATCAAGAGTGAATCGGGACAACTCGCTCCTAAAGGGGGGGTAGTGTAAGCCGGACAGTGCTAATGGCACTGATCACGGCTTAAGGATTCCTTGAATGTGTAATCTGACTGTGGATTTGGAATCAACAGGAAACACTGTGTGAGATCGACCCCAAAATGGGGTCGATCCATCAAGAATTGAGGAAGTTATGCCCGGCCAAAGATTGGACCGGCCGAGGGGAAAACAGGTGACGGGAGTTTATCCCCAAGGACCAAGGCTCGACCCTCGGAAGACCCAACAAGGCCGAAGCACGCCTTGGGGTCCGGTTAGTCAATGAATCAAGGATCATTGAGGGTCAAGGGCGCTTCGGAAGGGCGCCCTGATGTGCTATTGCCAGAAAGGGCGCTTCGGGCGGCCGTCACCGCCGCTAGTGGTGCTGCCAAAGGCAGATTGCCGTGGCTCACGGAAGCGGCCATATCTCGGCCGTTCCTCCACAAAATGACGCGATTCTTGGTGTGTTGGAAAGCTGGAAAGATTAGTTACGTGATGGTGAGGCAATAACACTCATCCCAGGTCCTTACGGAGCCACGCACGGCTCGGCGACCTCGGGTCGCCTAGGATGTGTGATCATACACATATAGTCTTGTATGTTGACACTTGAATAACAAGTACAGTTTACTCCCGCTGTACCACACGTGTTTCCGTGCTCCCCCAAGACAACCCTACACTTCCGCAACTCCGGGAAGGTGTGCACCGGCCTCCCCTTGGTCGTCGTTGCCGCCTGTTGGTGCCTACACCATCCGGTTGAAGCTAGCACATCGCGCTCGGTTCACACCAGCAGCGGTGAAGTACACCTCCAAGCTCTTCAGCCATATCCGAACAGTCGGTCCTGTGGAATTTGTAGGATCGAACGGTTCAGGAGGGGCCGGACGAATCTTGGGTTAGTTTGAGAGTTGGCTGGTTTTCTTGTAGAACACCGCTTCTCGTGCACTTTTGTTGCGAAGAGCCTCCATCGCAACATTGAGTTGTTGGAGAATATGGTTGTTGATTCCCTCGACCGCGGAGATACGATTCGCCAGTTCTTCGTTGATCCGCGCCTGTCGTCTAGTGCCACCTGTCATTCTTGCTGCAGATATCGAGGTTGTCGATAGACGTGGCTGGTTTATCGCCATCGGATCCGTGGTCGGAGGATTGGCCATAGGAGTCGTCGGGACCGACCCAACTACCGCATAACCTGGGGTTCACGTGCATAGTCAAGTTATGCCCCCCCATCGCCGACGTCATCCTCCGAAGACCCACTGTTGGTCATTGGGTGCGCTTGCTTGCTTTACGTCGTAGTGGCAAAGTCTGCGAAGTCTTGACGTGGGAGATACGCTGTCGACTTGTGCGAGGTAGTCCTCCAAATGGGTATAGTAGTCTGATGCCTCTCTAGCACCGCTACGCTCTGATACCGAGTGTTATGTCAACCGGAGCATAGTTGGTGAACTGGTACAAGTTGCGAGGCAGAACATAGTTTGAGAATTTGGGACACTTCAGCAGTTTATCAGTAGTAGTAAGTGTACTTCGACGACAAGTTTCGTAATGATCGAACACATTCGTGCAAGTTTCGAGTTACAAATGAGATGTAGTTGGGGTCATTGGGTCGATTGTCGAGTGACTCGTTTGGAGTCGTGCCATAAATTGTCGGATAGAGAAGCTCCGTCGAAGAATCCGGGGCCTTTGAAGATTGACGGTGAAGATGCCAAATGCATCTTTACGGATCTAGATATATCTCGATTTTTCGTGACACTTATGGCGATGATTCTGGAAAGTGGTCAAAGTTGTCAAAATGTGCGGGAAGGATCATCGGAGGGCGAGGGCAGTTGGCTGAACTGTCCTCGACTGTCCGCGTGAATATCGAGGTCTTGACGCGCGGTGGGCTATTTATGTAATGACATGAATACCCCTCGGAAGGTTTCAGGACTTGTGTATTCCTGTTATGTAAGAATTTCTGGGTGGAAGTTTGCGCACATGGTTGTCTATGGTGGCTCAGTATTTTCGCCCATTAATGTGTACGTTTAGAGGATTCCACCGATTTATTCTCCTTCTTGGAAGCAACAGCGTAGGAGAGCTGTCTGGTTCTAGAAAAGCTGCCCCTTCCCCCTCGTAGCCTCGTTATAGTCTTCTGACGTCACAGAGCCACGTGCGTTGATGGACATGGTGTCGGTTTGAGTGCGTTTCCACCCATCGCTTCCACCCATCGCCTCCACCCATCGCTTCCACCTATCGCTTCCATCCATCGCTTCCACTCATCGCTTCCACCTACCGCTTCCATCCATCGCTTCCACCCGTCGCTTCCATCCATCGCTTCCACCCATCGCTTCCACCCATCGCTTCCACCCATCGCTTCCACCCAT
>SZWC01018514.1:9464-22863 GCA_023375785.1 Penium margaritaceum
GATGATCTGATCATCTGCTCATCTTCGGTCGAGCTGCTTGATGAGCTGAAGTCTGACCTCAGCAAAAGGTTCAAGATGAAGGACATGGATCCTCTTGAGTACTACCTCGGGATTGCCATCCACCATAACCGAGTAGCAGGCACCATCAAACTCAACAAAACAAAATACATCGGTGAGGTATTGAAGCGCTACCATGTGGAAGATTGCAAACCTGTCAGCATCCTAATGACGACTGATACGAAGCTGAAGGCCTCCATGTTGCCAAGCAATGAAGCACAACAATGGGATATGCAAGACATCCCCTACCAGTCCGTCGTGGGTAGCATCATGTACGCCATGGTAGGGACTCATCCTCACATCTGCTATGCTGTGGGACAAGCGAGCAGATTTGTAACCAACCCAAGGCCACAATACTGGCAGGCAGTGAAGTGCATCTTGCGCTACCTGCAAAAGATACATCACATGGACCTCTTCCTTAGAGGCCAAGACGGTACGGACCCCCTTCGGCATAAGTGCTACACCAACGCTAAATGGGGAGAAAATCTTGACAACTGAAAATCCACCTCTAAATATGTGTGCATCTTGAATGGTGCTGTCATCTCATGGGCTAGAAGAAAGCATGATTGTGTTTGCGTGTGAGGAAGAGTACGTGGCTCTGTCTGAGTTGTGCAAGAAGACTCAGTAGCTGCGCATCCTGCTTAGCAAAATGACACTCCCACGGAAAGACGCCACAGTCGTATACGTGGAAAACATGAGCGCCATCTATTTGGCTGGAGACGAGATCATCCCTCGACAAACAAAGCACATCAACATACGTTACCACTACTCACGTGACTGGGTCATGAAGAACGTGGTGGACTTGTAGCATTGTGAAACCAAGAGCATGTTTTTTTACTACATGACCAAGGTGTTGGAGAATGACATGCACTATGCAGGCATTCGTGGATTTGGCATGAGGAGTGCGGCAGAAGAAGGGTGAGCTCCAAGGCATTGATGGAGAGAAAGGAGCGACAGATGGACAAAGGTGCAAGGGACAGATTTGTTGAAATGGTATGCACCTTGTCCACTGCCTAGCTGGCTAGCTGCACATACAGACAAGGCATGCACTGCTATATGGATTACGTCCCCTTGGTCTGTTCCGAGATGGGCCAAGAATGCACAGTCCATAATGGGTATGTACACTGTGAATCATCAAAGGAATCATATCTTTGTGGCCTAATTGAATAGAAGCCGGAGTCTCATACCAGAAGTTGCGGGTTCAAACTCCGCAAAGGCTACAATCTTCTTTGTAACCCAAACTGGGACAGGAAGCTTCTAGGAAGCCTACTGAGACTTGCCTTAAAGATGACACTTGGCGGTCTAGCGATACACCAAGTAGAGCTGTAAGTTGAGGTTGGCTCCATTGGAGCCACTACAAGCACAAGCTTTAGCAAAGCTCAACAAGTATAAAGGCCTGTACCTTGCATGCATCCACTTACAGTTCTTGCTTTTGAGACTCCCCACAGAGTGTCCAACCGAATGTAGACACTACAGACCAACATGCGGACTTCGTGAGGTTGCAAACCAAACCAACCTTAAGTGTGGATCCCTCGTTTGAGGGTGATATGTTATCTTGGTTGTAACACCAAGAGCGGTTGGTGACCTCCCATGTCGGGACCCGTTTTCTAGACCGTTGCTATCCGGCGCATTGACACTCCAGCTTTTCCTTGCTTGCTCCACCTTTCTATGGCTTGCTCCACCTCTCTCTGGCTTGATCCACCTTTCTTTGGCTTGCTCCATCGTTCTCTCCCTTACTCCACCTTTCTCTGCCTTGCTCCACCTTTCTCTCACTTGCTCCATATTTCTCTACCTTGCTCCACCTTTCTCTCACTTGCTCCATATTTCTCTACCTTGCTCCACCTTTCTCTCACTTGCTCCATATTTCTCTACCTTGCTCCACCTTTCTCTCACTTGCTCCATATTTCTCTACCTTGCTCCACCTTTCTCTCACTTGCTCCATATTTCTCTACCTTGCTCCACCTTTCTCTCACTTGCTCCATATTTCTCTACCTTGCTCCACCTTTCTCTCACTTGCTCCATATTTCTCTACCTTGCTCCACCTTTCTCTCACTTGCTCCATATTTCTCTACCTTGCTCCACCTTTCTCTCACTTGCTCCATATTTCTCTACCTTGCTCCACCTTTCTCTCACTTGCTCCATATTTCTCTACCTTGCTCCACCTTTCTCTCACTTGCTCCATATTTCTCTACCTTGCTCCACCTTTCTCTCACTTGCTCCATATTTCTCTACCTTGCTCCACCTTTCTCTCACTTGCTCCATATTTCTCTACCTTGCTCCACCTTTCTCTCACTTGCTCCATATTTCTCTACCTTGCTCCACCTTTCTCTCACTTGCTCCATATTTCTCTACCTTGCTCCACCTTTCTCTCACTTGCTCCATATTTCTCTACCTTGCTCCACCTTTCTCTCACTTGCTCCATATTTCTCTACCTTGCTCCACCTTTCTCTCACTTGCTCCATATTTCTCTACCTTGCTCCACCTTTCTCTCACTTGCTCCATATTTCTCTACCTTGCTCCACCTTTCTCTCACTTGCTCCATATTTCTCTACCTTGCTCCACCTTTCTCTCACTTGCTCCATATTTCTCTACCTTGCTCCACCTTTCTCTCACTTGCTCCATATTTCTCTACCTTGCTCCACCTTTCTCTCACTTGCTCCATATTTCTCTACCTTGCTCCACCTTTCTCTCACTTGCTCCATATTTCTCTACCTTGCTCCACCTTTCTCTCACTTGCTCCATATTTCTCTACCTTGCTCCACCTTTCTCTCACTTGCTCCATATTTCTCTACCTTGCTCCACCTTTCTCTCACTTGCTCCATATTTCTCTACCTTGCTCCACCTTTCTCTGGCATAATCCTCCTTTTCTTGGCTTGCTGCACCTTCCTCTGGTTTGCTCCACCTTTCCCTGGCTTGCTCCACCTCTCTCTGGCTTGATCCACCTTTCTTTGGCTTGCTCCACACTTCTATGGCTTGCTCCACCTTTTGCTGGATTGCTTCACCTTTCGTTAGCTTGTCCCTCTGTTCTCCAACTTACTACACCTTTCTTTGACTTTCTCCACTTTTCGCAGGCTTGTTCTACCTTTCTCTACCTTGCTCGACCGTATTTGGCTTGCTCCATGGCTCTCTGGATTGCTCCACTGATATCTGTCTTGCTTTATCATTCTCTAGCTTACTTCATATTGAAAAATTGCCCCTCCGCATGCCCAAGTGCGGCGCCAGGAGGCGCTGACGAGCCGCCAGAAAGTGTAAAGTGTGAAAGCCGCCAGATCCGGCGGATCTGGCGGCTTGAAAATTGCTTGGATCCTAAAATGAATGATTTTTCATAAAAGTTGATGAGTCGCTGAATCCGGTGGAAGTTGTTTTGCCAGAATTGGACAAGTATCGAGGGAGATATGGCCTTCCAAAGTTGGGGTATGCGCAGCGGCTCTGGGAGCCGGCTGCAACTCGAAATCCGGTCGATAATCTACCGGACCGAGAAACAAAAATACCATCTGGAGAAAATGCTCCGATAGGCCTGCCGAGGCGTCCGGTGGATGATTCACCTGATCCGGCGGATCATCCACCGGATCCAGTAGTGCAGGTTGTTATTGAGGGAATTAGCCAAAATCCTGGCTCAACTTCCGAAACTCAGTAGTACGTTTTGTTACTCGGGGACTTGGTCAAAATTTTGACTGCAGGTCCGCGGACAGGTTTCGAACCTCGTCATACCCCATCACCAAACACGACCCAAAAGTGGATAGGGTGCATGGAAACAGTGCAGGGGACCTCCAAACCATGTGCAGTGGGATATGCGCCTCGGGAAAGGCGCTTCGCACGTGAACGAAGGCGCCACGGCGAATGGCGGCGTTAGGCTTCTGTGGTTGGTGAGACCTGCGCTTTGACAAGCATAACTTCAGCTACGCTTGGCCGAATTGCGTGCGGTTTGGTGCGTTGGAAAGCTCATGACTAGCCCTATAAATGTTGTGATCATGATTATGTTCCAAAACTAATACAAAACGACATTATTCCCTTCGCAAACTGACTGTCTCTAAATTCCTGCTCACATAGCGTGAGGCGACAAGAAAGCTCACGCTCAGTCTCAGATTCGCCCAAAACAGTAGACGTGAACCACAACAGCCGATCAGACAAACTTCGAGACCGCACCACGTGGATCTCATCCTGACAAAGGGTTATGGGCCCACGGGTCAGAACGCCTCCAATGTTCACGTCTTCCGCAGTGCACCGGATCGTCATCTTGGACGTTGGTGTGAAGTTCTGAGAGCTCGTTGGGGTAGCAGCTGCGCACATAGTGCAGAAGGAGACGGAGCCCATTCAGAAGTATGCGAGCGGCCCGGGCTTCGGGCTATGGAGGTGGCAGTTTGGAACTGCACCTCTTGCATAAGGGGCTGTTGGAAGTCATGTTGGGAAAGGAGGTGCTCACGGAGGCGAGTGCTATGGACGCAGAGAAGCAGGCCTTCGAAAAGAAGAACACGGAGGCCCTCATGCTCCTGGTATCCGAGACAGCAGAGTCGCAGTGGGGCTACTTCCAAGGCTGCAAGCTGGCAGCCGAAGCTTGGCAAAAGCTCTGTGCCATCCACCAATCCAAGTCGCACGCGAACAAAATCTTCGCGATGAAGCGACTCCTCACGGTGAGAATCGAGGACGGAGATGATGTCATCTCCGCCATGCAGCAGATCGAGTCGCTCGCCTCGCAATACAACGATGTGGGGTGGAAGATCGACACGCAGCTGCAGGCGATGGCCCTCCTCATAGCCCTACCTGACAGTTGGGGCCTTCTCATCACCATTCTCGGAGGATGGTCAGAGGACAAGCTCACCTATGGCGCAGTCGTAGAGTACATCAGCAACGAGGCGCAGCGATGTAGCTGCGGGGAGTCCTCATCTTCCTCATCGGCTCTTGTCACCAAAACTCACGGTGGCGGAAGCGGGGGCCGAGGAAGTGGCGGAAAGGGCGGCGGCAAGAACGGCACCAAGAAAGATGCGTGCCGCAATTGCGGCAAAGAGGGCCATTGGGCCCGTGAGTGCCCGGAGGAGGCGAAGACCAGCGGCAAAAACAGCAAGGGCAGGTCACTCCTCAACGGCAACAAGAACCACTTCCTCAAGAAGGCCAACAGGCGATGCCTGGATTCCGGGGCCGAGGAGCACACCCAAGTTGAGAAGGTGGGGTTCGTCACCTACGAGAAGTCCCCCAAGTCGATGGTGGTCACGAACGACAAAGTCGAGCCGGCGGCCGGCCAAGGTGACGTGGAGGTGGAAGTCGTGGTGGGCGGAACGAAGGAGCTGTGCACAATCCGTGATGTGCAGCACGTCCCCGGCCTGGCAGACATCCTGAGTGTTAGCCGCTTGACGGACAAGGGGTATGAGGTGCTCTTCCGCACGAAAGGCGCAGTGGTGCGCATCGACGGNGAGAAGGTGGGGTTCGTCACCTACGAGAAGTCCTCCAAGTCAATGGTGGTCGCGAACGACAAAGTCGAGCCGGCGGCCGGCCAAGGTGACGTGGAGGTGGAAGTCGTGGTGGGCGGAACGAAGGAGCTGTGCACAATCCGTGATGTGCAGCACGTCCCCGGCCTGGCAGACATCCTGAGTGTTAGCCGCTTGACGGACAAGGGGTATGAGGTGCTCTTCCACACGAAAGGCGCAGTGGTGCGCATCGACGGCGACGGCGAGGTCGTGCTGGAGGCGAAGCGCAAGGGCGGTCTCTACATCGTGGAGATGAAGGTGGTCCCCGCGGCATCCGACGCAGCAGATTCGCAGGAGCCCGTCCTCAACATGGCCAAAGGAGGACGCGCTGATCTGGAGCTCTGGCACCGACGGTTGGGACATTCGGCGCCCGCGACCGTTAAGGCGATGGCGAAGCGCGACATGGTGCACGATCTCGTCATCGACGGTGCGGACGCGGCAGCAGATGCACCAGCGCACAAAAAGTGCAAGCCTTGCATTTTGGACAAGGCGTGGCGCAAGTCGTTCAATGAGAACGAGGCTCGCGCAAACAACCTGCTCGACGTCGTGTACCGCGACGTGTGTGGACCGTTCAAAACAACGTCAAACGGTGGCTTGAGATACTTTGTCACCTTTATTGACGACTGCAGCAGGAAGCTCTTCGTGTACTTCATGAAGTGGAAAGGCAAGGTCCTGGACCGGCAGAAGGAGTACGTCACAGCGGTGGAGAGGCAGACTGGCTGGAAGGTCAGAGCGCTACGCAGCAACAATGGCGGAGAGTACGTGGGTTGCAGCGGGTGGATTAAGCAGCAGGGCATCAAGTGGGAACCCACTACGACGTACTCGCCACAGTCCAACGGAGTGGCGGGCGAACCAGATGCTGCTCAACATGGTGTGGACCATGCTTGTGGATGCGGGGTTGCCGCGAGGGTTCTGGGCAGAGGCTGTGCGTACAGCGAGCTACACCATCAACCTCACCCCAACAGCGGTGCTGAAGGGTAAGGGCGGCTGGAAGACGCCACAGGAGGTTTGGAGCGGGCGCAAGCCAAACGTGGCACACCTGAAGGTGTTCAAGTGCAAGGCGCACGCGATGGTGAAGGCAGCGTAACAACGCGATAGCAAGCTGGAACCCCATGTAAAGCCGTGCTTGTTCCTTGGCTACGAGAGCGCGCAAAAGGCATATCGGCTCTAGGACCCGCGCACTCAAGAGATCATCCGCAGCCGTAACGTCAAGTTTGACGAGCAGCAGAGCTTTAGCAGTAGCAGTAACGACATCAGCGTTGGGAACACTCCAAAACAGGGGGAGTGGTTCCAGCTCCTTGACTACGAGGAGGAGTCGGTGGACGTGGATGTCGATGATGCGGCATCGGAGCGCGGCACTACAGCAGGTGCAGCAGCCGACGCGGAGGACTTCGACAATGATGCAGCTAGGCTGGAGATCCGGTGGAATGATCCGTCGAAGGCGGCACCGCGGGTGCCGAAGCGCGCACTCCCGGCGGAGTTCGCGTCGGGCGTCGGAGAAAAATCCGCCGGACGCGCCGCCAGTCCGGTTGATGGTTAACCGGAGCGGGAGGAATCCTCGGGAAGCCGTCTGGTCGATGATTCACCGGAGCAGGCTGAGTCGGAAGGATCGCAGCAGAGCGACGAGACGCCGCCAAGACTGCCGTGCCACAGCGGGAGGTAGCGCAGAGCGGGTAAGCGTTTCGACGCAGGCACTGGTCAATGGATCGGCATGACGTGGTGCATGCTGGCTGTATCAATGGAACCGACGAACGTGCAAGAGGCGCTTGCGCGACCCGAGGGAAAGCAGTGGGATGCCGCCATCAAGTCGGAGTTGGCGTCCATTACTGAAAACGACACGTGGCACCTGGTTGACAGGCCGAAAGACGCCAAGGTCATCGGCTCCAAGTGGGTCTTCAAGACCAAGTTCACGACGGAAAGTGTGGTTCACAAGTACAAGGCGCGGATTGTGGCAAAGGGGTACGCACAGCGTAAGGGCGAGCACTACAATGAGACGTTCGCCCTCGTCGCCAAGTTCACAAGCATCCAAGCGATCCTTGTGGTGGCAGCCGTAAAGGACATGGAGCTCCACCAAATGGACGTAAAGACGGCCTTCCTCAATGGCATCATCGACAAGGAAATCTACATGGAGGTGCCGGAGGGGGTGGAGGCACCGGAGGGCAAGGTGTGCAAGCTGCGGAAGTCCTTGTACGGGCTAAAACAATCGTCCTGATACTGGTACCAACAGATGGACAGCTTCATGGCACAACTCGGCTTCAAGCACTGTGAGGCAGATCACAGTGTGTACGTGCGGCGCAACAAGAAGCTCCATCAGATTGTCGCACTCTACGTGGACGATCTGATCTTGTGCTCCTCAGACCTGCCGAGCCTACAGCAGCTAAAAGAGCAGCTGAGCAGCATGTTCCAGATGTCGGACATGGGGGAGATGGAGTTCTACCTCGGGGTGAGCATTACGCGGAACCGAAGGGCGCGCACGCTTGAGCTGGGGCAGGCCAAATACGTGGCCGAGGTGCTAAAGCGATACGGCATGGAGGACTGCAAACCAGTGTGCAGTCATGTCTTTGTGACTTGTGAACTAAGTGCGGTAATGGCGCCGCAAACAAAAGAAGAGCGGGAGGATATGACAGGGGTGTCGTACCAATCGGCGGTGGGCAGCCTCATGTACGCCATGGTGGCGACTCAACCGGACCTGGCCTACGCGGTGGGCCAAGTGAGCAGGTACATGGCCGATCCAGGGCCACTACACTAGCAGGCGGTCAAGCGCATCCTCCGCTACCTGCAGGCGACGCGGCACGCGCGCCTGAGGTTTGACGGCAAAGGGCAGGCGGACCCTTTGCGTCTGGTCTGCTACAAGGATGTAGACTACGCTGGGGATGTGGACAAGCGGAAGTCCACATCCGGCTACGTGTTCTTCCTCATTGGTGCAGCGGTCTTGTGATGCAGCAGGAAGCAGGACTGCGTCACCACCTCTACAGTGGAAGCTCAGTACATCGCGCTCGCCAAAGCGGTCAAGGAGGCGGTGTGGCTCCGCAAGTTGCTGGGGGAGCTAGGCGTGCCGCAGCTGGAGCCTACGGTGGTGCAAGAGGACAACACTGGCTCCATCTCGCTAACCAACAACCCGACGCAGCACAGGAGGACAAAGCACATTGATGTGCGTTATCACTACGCACGGGACATGGTCGAGAAGGGGCAGGTGGTGCTGCAGTACTGCAGCACGCACAACATGCTTGCGGATTTCTTGACCAAGGCGCAACCCGCGGACCGGCACGCGATGAGCGTGGCTGGACTTGGGATGACCAGCTACGATGGGCTGGAGGGTACAGCACAAGATGAGTGAGAGCAAGCAGGAGCAGTGGGCATGGCAGGTGCAAGGGGGAGAATGTTGAAAAATTGCCCCTCCGCATGCCCGAGTGCGGCGCCGGGAGGCGCTGACGAGCGGCCAGAAAGTGGAAATGCCGCTCCGGTGGATCTGGCGGCTTGAGAATTTTTTGGATCCTAGAATGAAGGACTTTCCCTAAAATTTGACGAGTTGTTGAATCCGGTGGAAGTTGTTTCGCCGGAATCGGACAAGTATCGAGGAGATATGGCCTTCCAAAGTTGGGGTATGTGCAGCGGCTCTGGGAGCCGGCTGCGACTCAAAATCCGGTCGGTAATCGACCGGACCGAGTAACAAAAATACCATCTGGAGAAAATGCTCCAATAGGCCTGCCAAGCCATCCGGTGGATAATTCACCTGATCCGGCGGATCATCCACCGGATCCAGTAGTGCAGGTCGTTACTGAGGGACTTAGCCAAAAAAACCTGGCTCGGCGTCCAAAACTCATAGTACGTTTTGTTACTCGTGGACAGTCAAAATTCTGACTGCAAGTCCGCGGACAGGTTTCCAACCTCGTCATACCCCATCACCAAACACGACCCAAAAGTGGGTAGGGTGTGTGGAAACAGTACAGGGGACCCCCACACCATGTGCAATGGGATATGCGCCTTGGGAAAGGCGCTTCGCACGTGAACGAATGCGTCACGGCGAGTGGCGGCGTCAGGCTTTCGTGGTGGGTGAGACCTGCGCTTCGGCAAGCATAACTTGAGCTACGCTTGGCCGAATCGCGTGCAGTTTGGTGCGTTAGAAAGCTCATGACTAGCACTATGAATGTTGTGATCATGTTCATGTTCACAAACTAACGCAAACCGACGTTATTCCCTTTGCAAACTGACTGTCTCTAAATTCCTGCTCACATAACGTGAGGCGACAAGAAAGCTCACGCTCAGTCTCAGATTCGCCCAAAACAGTAGACGTGAACCACCAGAGACGATCAGTCAAACTTCGGGACCGCACCACGCGGATGTCCTCCTGACACTTCATTGTTCTCTGCCTTGCTCCACCTTTCTCTGGCTTGCTCCACTTGTCTCTCGCTTACTCCAAAGTTCCCTGGATTGCTCTTCCTTTCTGAGGCTTGCTCCACCTTTCCCTGGCTTACTTCACCGTTCTCTAGCTTGCTCCACCTTTCCCTGGCTCACCCCACCTTTCATTTTCTTGCTCCACCTTTTCTTGGCTTACTCCACCTTTCCCTGGCGTCTTCTACTGCTCTATGGCTTGCTCCACCGCTCTCTTGCTTCCTCCACCTTTCTCTAGCTTGCTCCACCTTTCTCAGGATTGCTCCATCTTTCTCTGCCTTGCTCCACCTTTCTTTTGATTGCACCACCGTTCTCTGGATTCTTTAACCATTTCGGGCTTGCCCCAGCGTTCTCTGGCTTGCGCTTCCTTATTCTGGCTTGCTCCACCTTTCTCGGGCTTGCTCCACCTTTCACTAGCTTGCTCCATTATTCTCAGGCTTGCTCCACCGTTATTTGGCTTGCTCCACCTTTCTCTGGATTGCTTCACCTTTCTCTGGCATTCTCCACCTTTCTCTGGCATGCTTGCTCACACATTCACTGGCATGCTTGCTCACGTATTTGCTGGCTTTCTCTGGCTCGCCCCACCTTTATCTGGCTTGCTCCACCTNTTCCACCTTTCTCTGAATTGCTCCACCGTTCTCTTGCTTGCTCCACTGTTGTCTCGCTTGTTCCTCCTTTGCTTGGTTTGCTCAACCTTTCTCTGGCTTGCTCCATCATTCTCTAGCTTGCTCTACCATTCCATGGCTTGCTCCACCTTTCTGTGACTTACTCCACCTTTCTCTGGCATGCTCCTCCTTTTCCTTGCTTTTTCCACCTTTCTCTGGTTTTGTCCACCTTTCCCTCACTTGCTCCACCTCTCTCTCTCTCTCTCTGGCCTTCTCCACCTTGGTCTGGCTTGCTACACCTTTCTCTGGCTTGCTGCGCCTTTCTCTGGCTTGATCCAACTTTCTCTAGCTTGCTCCACCGTTCTCTAACTTGCTCCACCTTTCTCTAGCTTGCTCCACATTCCTCCAGCTCGGTCCACATTTCTCTGTCTTGCTCAACCGCTCTTCGACTCGCTCCACCATTCTCTTGCTTGCTTCACCGTTCTCTGGTTTGCTTCAGCTTTACATGGCTTGCTTGACCATTCCGTACCTTGCTCCACCTTTCCTTGGCTTGCTCTACCTGTCTCTGGTTTGCTTCACCGGTCTTTGGCTTGCTCCACCTTTCCCTGGCTTACTCCACCATTCTCTTGCTTGCTCCACCTTTCCCTGGCTTACTACACCTTTCTCTGGCTTGCTCCACCTTTCTCTGGCTTGCTCCTCCTTTCCTTGGCTTGCTCCACCGTTCTCTGGCTTTCTCTACCGTTCTCTTGATTTTTCCACCTTTCTCTAGCTTGCTCCACCTTTCTCTGGCTTGCTCCACCTTTCCCTGTCTTTGTCCACCTTTCTCTGGCTTGTACCACTGTTCTCTGGCTTGTTCCACCGTTTCTGTTTTGCTCCACCGTTCTCTGGCTTGCTCTACCGTTCTCTCGCTTGCTCAACCATTCTCTGCCTCCCTTCACCTTTCCATGCTTTGCTGCACCTTTACAAGGCATCTTCCACCTTTCTCTAGCTTGCTCCACCTTTCTCTAGCTTGCTCCACCTTTCTCTAGCTTGCTCCACCTTTCTCTAGCTTGCTCCACCTTTCTCTAGCTTGCTCCACCTTTCTCTAGCTTGCTCCACCTTTCTCTAGCTTGCTCCACCTTTCTCTAGCTTGCTCCACCTTTCTCTAGCTTGCTCCACCTTTCTCTAGCTTGCTCCACCTTTCTCTAGCTTGCTCCACCTTTCTCTAGCTTGCTCCACCTTTCTCTAGCTTGCTCCACCTTTCTCTAGCTTGCTCCACCTTTCTCTAGCTTGCTCCACCTTTCTCTAGCTTGCTCCACCTTTCTCTAGCTTGCTCCACCTTTCTCTAGCTTGCTCCACCTTTCTCTAGCTTGCTCCACCTTTCTCTAGCTTGCTCCACCTTTCTCTAGCTTGCTCCACCTTTCTCTAGCTTGCTCCACCTTTCTCTAGCTTGCTCCACCTTTCTCTAGCTTGCTCCACCTTTCTCTAGCTTGCTCCACCTTTCTCTAGCTTGCTCCACCTTTCTCTAGCTTGCTCCACCTTTCTCTGGCTTGCTCCACCTTTCTCCATCTTGCTTGACTGTTCTCTCCCTTGCTCCAACTTTCATTGGCCTGCTCCACCTTTCTCTGGCTTGGTCCACCATTCTATGGCTTGGTCCACCTTTCTTTGGCTTGCTCCACCATTTTCTGGCTTGCTACACCTCTCTGGCCTGCTCCACCTTTCTCTGGCTTCCTCCACCTTTCTCTTGCTTGTTCCACTGTTCTCTGGCTTGGTCCACATTCCGTCACCTTGTTCCACCGTTGTTTAGCTTGCTCTAGTTTTCCACTGGCTTACTCTACCTTTCCCTGGCTTGCTCTACCTTTCTCTGCCCTGCTCGATCTTTCTCTGGCTTCCCCACCTTTCACTGACTTGCTTCACCTTTCTCTGGCTTGCTCCACCATTGTCTGGCATGCTGTGCCTTTCCCTAGCTTGCTCCACCTTTCTCTTTCTTGCTCTACCTTTCTCTGGCTCGCTCCACCTTTCTTTTGCTTGCTCCACCTTTCCCTGGCTTGCTCCACCTTTCTCTGGCTTACTCAACCTTTCTCAGGCTTGCTCCACCGTTCTCTGGCTTGCTTGACCTTTCTCTGGCTTTCTCAATGTTTCCCTAGCTTGCTCAACATTTCTTTGGCTTGCTCCACCATTCTCTGGCTTGCTCCACCTTTCTCCGGCTTGCTCCACCTTTCTCTTGCTTGCTCCACCTTTCTCTGGCTTGCTCCACCTTTCCCTGTCTTTGTCCACCTTTCTCTGGCTTGTACCACTGTTCTCTGGCTTGTTCCACCGTTTCTGTTTTGCTCCACAGTTCTCTGGCTTGCTTTACCATTTTCTGGCTTGCTCCACCTTTCCCTTGCTTGCTCCACCTTTCTCTGGCTTGCTTCACCATTCTCTGGCTTGCTCCACTATTCTTTGGCTTGCTCCAACTTTCTTTGGCTTGCTTCATCTTTGTCTGGCTTTCTCCAAATTTTCCTAGCTTACTCCATCTTTCCCTGGCTTGCTCCACCTTTCTCTGGCTTTCTCCAACGTTCTCTGCCTTGCTCCAGTTTTCTCTGGCTTGCTCTACCGTTCTCTAGCTTGCTCAACCATTCTCTGCCTCCCTTCACCTTTCCATGTTTTGCTGCACCTTTACAAGGCATCTTCCACCTTTCTCTAGCTTTCTCCACCTGTCTCAGGCTTGCTCCACCTTTCTCCATCTTGCTTGACTGTTCTCTCCCTTGCTCCAACTTTCATTGGCCTGCTCCACCTTTCTCTGGCTTGGTCCACCATTCTATGGCTTGGTCCACCTTTCTTTGGCTTGCTCCACCATTTTCTGGCTTGCTACACCTTTCTCTGGCCTGCTCCACCTTTCTCTGGCTTCCTCCACCTTTCTCT
>SZWC01018514.1:33661-48079 GCA_023375785.1 Penium margaritaceum
AGTGAAAGACTGTTCTGGGTTAAACTAAAGGGAATGAACATCCTCGGCATATACAGAAAAACTGGAGAAAATAACAGAGCAATGGCTTCTTTCGGTTAGTCGGACTCGGGTGACATGTGTCACTTTAGTAAGGGATGACTTGGGTGTCAGTCATAACATTTTGAACGACCAATGGACCGTTTCCAAGGTGTTGGGACCTGAACCTTTATTGAGAACTCGGTGTTTCCAAGTAGTGGCCTCTGTCGGAGTCTATATTTCTGACAGGAGCAAGTCAGAGACAGGTGGAACAAACCAGATAAAGGTGGAGCAAGCCAGAGAAAGGTGTAGCAAGCCAGAGGAAGGTGAAGCAAGCCAGGGAAAGGTGGAGCAAGCCAGAGAAAGGTGGAGTATGCTAGAGAAAGGTGGAGTAATATAGGTAAAGGTGGAACAAGCCAGAGAAAGATGGACCAAGCCAGAGAACACTGGAGCAAGCAAGAGAAAGGTGGAGCAATCGAGAGAACAATAGAAGCCAGAGAAATGTGGAACACGCTAGAGAAAGGTTGAGCAAGACAGAGAAAGGTGGAGCAAGCCAGAGAACGGTTTAGAAAGCCAGAGAAAGGTGGAGCAAGCCAGTGAAAGGTGGTGCAAGCAATGGAAAGGTGGAGCAGGCCAGAGAAAAGTGGAGCAATCCAAAGAAAGGTGGAGCTAGCCAGAGAAAGGTGGAGCAAGCCAGAGGATGGTGGAGCAAGCCAGAGAACGGTGGAGCAAGCCAGAGAACGGTGGAGCAAGCCAGAGAACGGTGGAGCAAGCCAGAGAACGGTGGAGCAAGCCAGAGAACGGTGGAGCAAGCCAGAGAACGGTGGAGCAAGCCAGAGAACGGTGGAGCAAGCCAGAGAACGGTGGAGCAAGCCAGAGAACGGTGGAGCAAGCCAGAGAACGGTGGAGCAAGCCAGAGAACGGTGGAGCAAGCCAGAGAACGGTGGAGCAAGCCAGAGAACGGTGGAGCAAGCCAGAGAACGGTGGAGCAAGCCAGAGAACGGTGGAGCAAGCCAGAGAACGGTGGAGCAAGCCAGAGAACGGTGGAGCAAGCCAGAGAACGGTGGAGCAAGCCAGAGAACGGTGGAGCAAGCCAGAGAACGGTGGAGCAAGCCAGAGAACGGTGGAGCAAGCCAGAGAACGGTGGAGCAAGCCAGAGAACGGTGGAGCAAGCCAGAGAACGGTGGAGCAAGCCAGAGAACGGTGGAGCAAGCCAGAGAACGGTGGAGCAAGCCAGAGAACGGTGGAGCAAGCCAGAGAACGGTGGAGCAAGCCAGAGAACGGTGGAGCAAGCCAGAGAACGGTGGAGCAAGCCAGAGAACGGTGGAGCAAGCCAGAGAACGGTGGAGCAAGCCAGAGAACGGTGGAGCAAGCCAGAGAACGGTGGAGCAAGCCAGAGAACGGTGGAGCAAGCCAGAGAACGGTGGAGCAAGCCAGAGAACGGTGGAGCAAGCCAGAGAACGGTGGAGCAAGCCAGAGAACGGTGGAGCAAGCCAGAGAACGGTGGAGCAAGCCAGAGAACGGTGGAGCAAGCCAGAGAACGGTGGAGCAAGCCAGAGAACGGTGGAGCAAGCCAGAGAACGGTGGAGCAAGCCAGAGAACGGTGGAGCAAGCCAGAGAAAGGTGTAGAAATCCAGAGAAAGGTGCAAGCGCAAAGGCAGAGGCGGACAGGCGCAGGCGCAAAGGCGCAAAGGTGCAGGCGCAAAGGTGCAGGTGCAAAGGCGCAGGCAAAAAGGCGCAGGCGCAATGGAGTAGTCGCAGGGGCGCAGGCACATAGGCGCAGGCGCAAAGGCCCGAGCGCAAAGGTATACGTTCAAAGGCGTACGTGCAAAGGTGCAGGCGGAAAGGTGCAGGCGCAAAGGTGCATGTACAAAGGCGTAGGTGCGAAGGCATCAGCGCTAAGGTGCAGGCGCGAGGATACGGGCGCAAAGGTGCAGGCACGAAGGCGCAAGAGCAAAGGCACGGGCATGAAGGCACGGGAGCAAAGGCACGGGGGTGAAGGCGTGGACACGAAGGTGCAGGCGCAAAAGCCCAAGCACAAAGACGCAGGCGCAGAGGCGCATGCACACAGGCGCAGGCACAAAGGCGCAAGCGCAAAGGCGCAGGTGCAAATGCCCAGGCGCAAAGGCACATTCACCAAGTCGCAAGCGCAAAGGCGCAGGTGCAAATGCCCAGGCGCAAAGGCACATTCACCAAGTCGCAAGCGCAAAGGCGTGGGCGCATAGGCATAGGAGCAAAGGCATAGGCGCATAGGTGCAGGCGCATAGGCACAAGCAAGAAGGCGCGTGAAGGCACGGTCGCGAAGGCGCAGGCACGAAGGCACGGACGCAAAGTCATGGGCGCGAAGGCGCGGGCGCGAAGGTACAGGCGCAAAGCCGCGGGCACAAAGGTGCAATCACAAACGCACAGGTGTGAAGGAGCATGCGCAAATGCGCAGGCACAAAGGCGTAGGCGCAAAGGCACTGGCGCAAAGGCACAGGTGCAAAGGCACAAGCACAAAGACACATGTACAAAGGTGCAGGTGCAAGGGCACAGGCACAAAGGCACAATGGGAAAGGGACAAGCACAAAGGCGTAGGCACGAAGGCGCAGGCACCTATGCACAGGTGCAAAGGTGCAAGCACAAAGGTGTAGGCACAAAGGCACAGGAGTAAAGGCGTAGGCTCAAAGGCGCAGGCGCAAAGGCGCATGTATGAAGGCGCAGACGCAAAGGCGCAGACGCAAAGGCACATGCGCACCAAAGGCGCAAATGTGCAGGTGCGAAGGCTCATGTGCAAAGACACAGGCACGAAGGTAGAGCAAGGTAGAGAACAATAGAGCAAGCCAGAGAAAGGTGGAGCAAGCCAGCAAAAGGTTAAGCAAGCCAGAGAAAGGTCAAGCAAGCCAGAGAACGATAGAGCAAGCCAGAGAAAGGTGGAGCAAGCCAGCAAACGGTGGAGAAAGCCAGAGAAAGGTGGAGCAAGCCATAGAGCGGTGTGAGAGAATGAAGCCTTTACAAGAGAAGGAGGAATCTAAACAATGTCTCAACAATGATTCAGATCCAGACACCAAACCACCTTGGCCAAGGTGAGCAAGCAAAAGGAAGGCGGAGCAAGCCACTGAACGGTGGAGCAAGCAAGCAAAAGTTGGAGAAAGCAAAAGAACGGTGGAGCACGTCAGGGAACAGTGGAGCAAACCACAAAAAGGTGGAGCAAGCCAGGGAAAGATGGAGAAAGCCAGAGAAAGGTGGAGCAAGCCAGGAAAAGGTGGAGCAACCCAGAGAAAGGTGGAGCAAGCCAGAGAAAGGTGGAGCAAGGCAAAGAAAGGTGGAGCAACCTAGAGAAAGGTGGAGCAAGCCAGAGAAAGGTGGAGCAAGGCAAAGAAAGGTGGAGCAACCTAGAGAAAGGTGGAGCAAGCCAAGGAAAGGTGGCGTAAGCCAGACAAAGGTTGAGCCGGCCAGAGAAACTTAGAGCAATCCAAGGAAAGATTGAGCAAGCCAGAGAAAGGTGGATCAGGCAAGAGAAATCTGGAACAAGCCAGAGAGAGGTGGAGTAAGCCAGGGACCGGTGGAGCAAGCCAAAGAAAGGTGGAGTAAGCCAGAAAAAGGTGGAGCAAGCCGGAGAAAGGTGGAGCAAGTCATAGAATGGTGGAGCAAGCCAGAGAAAGTTGGATGAAGAAAGGTGGAGCAGGCCAGAGAAAGCTGGAGCAAGCCACAAAAGGGTGGAGCAAGCATAAGAAAGGTGGAGCAAGTCAGAGAGAGATGGAGAAAGCCAGAGAAAGGTGGGGTAAGCAAGAGGACGTTGGAGCAAGCCAGGTGGAGCAAGCCAGAGAAAGGTAGAGAAAGCCAGTGAAAGATGGAGCAGGCCAGAGAAAGTGGATCAAGCCAGGGAAAGGTGAAGCAAGCCAGGGAAAGGTGGAGCAAGCCAGGGCAATATGGAGCAAGCCAGGGAACGGTGAAGCGAGCCAGAGAAAAGTGAAGCAAGCCGCAGAACGGTGGAGCAAGCCACAGAACGGTGGATCAAGCAAGAGAAAGGTGGAGCAAGCCAGAGAAAGGTAGAGCAAGCCAGAGAAAGGTGGAGCAAGCCAGGGAAAGGTGGAGAAAGCTCAAGAAAGGCGGACAAAGCCGGAGAAAGGTGACGCAAGCCATAGAAAGGTGAAGCAAGACAGAGAAAGGTGGAGCAAGCCAGAGAACGGTCAAGCCAGTTAGAAACAGTAGAGCAAGCCAAAAAACAGTGCAGCAAGCCGGAGAAAGGTGGCCCAAGCCAGAAAAAGGTAGAGAATACCAGAGAATGGTGGAGTGAGCCAGAGAAAGGCAAAGTAAGCCAAAGAAAGGCGGGAGAAGCTAGAGAAAGGTGGAGCAATCCTGGGAAAGGTGGAGCAAGTCAGAGAGAGATGGAGAAAGCCAGACAAAGGTGGGGTAAGCAAGAGGACGTTGGAGCAAGCCAGGTGGAGCAAGCCAGAGAAAGGTAGAGAAAGCCAGTGAAAGATGGAGCAGGCCAGAGAAAGTGGATCAAGCCAGGGAAAGGTGAAGCAAGCCAGGGAAAGGTGGAGCAAGCCAGGGCAATATGGAGCAAGCCAGGGAACGGTGAAGCGAGCCAGAGAAAAGTGAAGCAAGCCACAGAACGGTGGAGCAAGCCACAGAACGGTGGATCGAGCAAGAGAAAGGTGGAGCAAGCCAGAGAAAGGTAGAGCAAGCCAGAGAAAGGTGGAGCAAGCCAGGGAAAGGTGGAGAAAGCTCAAGAAAGGCGGACAAAGCCGGAGAAAGGTGATGCAAGCCATAGAAAGGTGAAGCAAGACAGAGAAAGGTGGAGGAAGCCAGAGAACGGTCAAGCAAGTTAGAAACAGTAGAGCAAGCCAAAAAACAGTGCAGCAAGCCGGAGAAAGGTGGCCCAAGCCAGAAAAAGGTAGAGAATACCAGAGAATGGTGGAGTGAGCCAGAGAAAGGCAAAGTAAGCCAAAGAAAGGCGGGAGAAGCTAGAGAAAGGTGTAGCAATCCTGGAAAAGGTGGAGCAAGCCAAAGAAAGATGGAGCAAGCCAGGGAAAGATGGAGCAATCCACTGAAAGGTGGAGCAAGTCAGAGAAAGGTGGAGCAAACCAGGGAAAGGTGCAGTTAGCCAGAGAAAGGTGAAGCAAGCCAAGGAAAGATGGAGCAAGCCAGAGAACGGTGGAGAAAGCCAGAGAACAGTGGAACAAGCCATAGAACGGTCGAGCAAGCCACAGACATGTGGAGCAAACCAAAGAAAGGTGGATCAAGCCAGAGAGAGGTGGAGCAAGCCAAATGAAGGTGGAGCAAGCATGAGAACACTGGAGCAAGCCGGACAAATGATGAGCAAGCCAGAGAAAGGTTGAGCAAGCCAGAGAAAGGTGGAGCAAGCCATGGAAAGGTGGAGCAAGCCAGAGGAAGGTGGAGTAAGCCAGGGAAAGGTGGAGAAAGTCAGGAGAAGGAGGAGCAAGCAAGGGGAGGTGGAGCAAGCCAGAAAACAGCGGAGCAAGCCATAGACTAGTAGAGCAAGCCGAAGAATGGTGGAGCAAGCCAAATAACGGTGGATCAAGACAGAGAAAGTTAGAATAAGCCAGAGAAAGGTGGAGCAAGCCAAATAACGGTGGATCAAGACAGAGAAAGTTAGAATAAGCCAGAGAAAGGTGGAGCAAGCCAGAGAAAGGAAGAGCAAGCCATAGAACAGTGGAGCAAGCCAGAGAACATCGAAGCAGGCGAACAAAAGGTGGAGCAAGCCAGAGAAAGGTGGAGCAAGACAGAGAAAGGTGGAGCAAGCCAAAGAGGAGTGGAGCAAGTAAGAGAAAGGTGGAGCAAGCCAGTAAAAGGTAGAGGAAGCAAAAGAAAGGTGAAGCAAGCCAAGGAAAGATGGAGCAAGCCAGAGAAAGGTGGAGCAATCCCCAGAAAGGTGGAGCAAGCCAGAGAAAGGTAAAGAAATCCAAAGATAGGTGGAACAAGCAAGGGAAAGGTGGAGCAAGCCAGAGAACAGTGGAGCAAGCCAGAGAAGGGTGGAGCAAGCCAGAGAAAGGTGGAGCAAGCCAAAATACGGTAGAGCAAGCAAGAGAACACTGGAGGAAACCACAGAATGGTAGAAAAAGCCAGAGATAGGTGGAGCAAGCCAGGGAAATGTGCACAAAGCCAGAGAAAGTTGGAGCAACCAAGAGAAAAGCGGAGCAAGCCAGAGAACGGTGGAGCAAGCAACAGAACGGTGGAGCAAGCCAGAGAACAGTGGAGCAAGCCAGCGAAGAGTGAAGCAAGCGAGAGATAAATTGTGCAGGGAAGAAAATGGTGGAGCATGCCAGAGAACGGTGGAGCAAGCCAAAGAAAGGTGGTGCAAGCCAGAGAACAATAGAGCAAGCTAACAAAAGGTGGAGCAAGCCAGAGAAAGGTGGAGCAGGCCAGAGAAAGGTAGAGGAAGCCAGCAAAAGGCGAAGCAAGCCAAAGAATGGTAGACCAGGCCAAAGGAAATCGGAGCAAGTCGCAAAACGGTGAAGCAGGCCAGAGAACTGTGGAGCAAGCCAGAGAATGGTGAAGCAAGAAAAAGAATGGTGGCCCAAGCCAGAGAACAGTGGAGCAAGCCTGAGAATGGGGGAGCAATCCAGAGAACGGTACATCAAGTCAAAGGGCAGTGGAGCAAGCCACAGAAAGGTAGAGCAAACCAGAAAAAGGTTGAGCAAGCCAGAGAAAGATGGAGCAAGCAAGAGAACAGTAAAGTAAGTAAGATAAAGATGGAGGAGGCCAGAGAAAGATGAAGCAAGCCATAGAAAGGTGGAGCAAACCACAGAAAGGTGGAGAAAGCCACAAAAAGGTGGAGCAAGCAAGGGAAAGGTGTAGCAAGCCACAGAAAGGTGGAGCAAGCCAGGGAAAGTTAAAGCAAGCCAAAGAAATGTGGAGAAAGCCAGAGAAAGGAGGAACAAGCCAGGGAAAGGTGGGGAAAGCTAAAGACAGGTGGAGCAAGCCAGGGAAAGATGGAGAAAACCAGAGAAAGGTGGAGCAAGCCAGGGAAAGGTGGTGCAAGGCAGAAAACGGTAGAGCAAGTCAGAGAACAGTGTAGCATACCAAAGGAAGTTGAGCAAGCCAGAGAACAATGGAGCAAGCAAGAGAAAGGTGGAGCAAGCGAGAGAAAGATGAAGCAAGCCAGAGAAACACAGAGGAAGCCACAGAAAGGTGGAGAAAGCCACAAAAAGGTGAAGCAAGCCAGAGAAAGGTGGAGCAAGCCAGGGAAAGGTGGTGCAAGGCAGAAAACGGTAGAGCAAGTCAGAGAACAGTGTAGCATACCAAAGGAAGTTGAGCAAGCCAGAGAACAATGGAGCAAGCAAGAGAAAGGTGGAGCAAGCGAGAGAAAGATGAAGCAAGCCAGAGAAACACAGAGGAAGCCACAGAAAGGTGGAGAAAGCCACAAAAAGGTGAAGCAAGCCAGAGAAAGGTGGAGCAAGCCAGGGAAAGGTGGTGCAAGGCAGAAAACGGTAGAGCAAGTCAGAGAACAGTGTAGCATACCAAAGGAAGTTGAGCAAGCCAGAGAACAATGGAGCAAGCAAGAGAAAGGTGGAGCAAGCGAGAGAAAGATGAAGCAAGCCAGAGAAACACAGAGGAAGCCACAGAAAGGTGGAGAAAGCCACAAAAAGGTGAAGCAAGCCAGAGAAAGGTGGAGCAAGCCAGGGAAAGGTGTAGCAAGCCAGAGAAAGGTGGAGCAAGCCAGGGAAAGGTGTAGCAAGCCAGAGAAAGGTGGAGCAAGACACAGAAATGTGGAGCAAGCCAGAGTACGTTGGAGCAAGCCAGAGTCCGGTGGAGCAAGTTAAAGAAAAGTGGTGCAAGCCAGAGAAAGGTAGAGTAATCCAGAGAAAGGTTGAGCAAGCCAGAGAAAGGTAGAGCAAGCCAGAGAAAGGTTCAGCAAGCCAGAGAATTGTTCAAATGGTATGCACCTTGTCCACTGCCTAGCTGGCTAGCTGCACATACAGACAAGGCATGTACTAATTTGTGGAGTACGTCCTCTTGGTCTG
Organism: Penium margaritaceum; assembly: GCA_023375785.1. Lineage (NCBI taxonomy): Eukaryota > Viridiplantae > Streptophyta > Zygnematophyceae > Desmidiales > Peniaceae > Penium > Penium margaritaceum. The sequence goes on from SZWC01018514.1 coordinate 41,650, forward strand.
TTCTGAGATGGGCCAGGAATGCATTGCCCATAATGGGTAGGTCCCCTGTGGATCATCATTTGAATGATACCTTAGTGGCCTAGTTGAATAGGCGCTGGAGTCTCAAACAAGAGGTTTCAAACCCCGTGATTGTAGTTTTCTTTGTGGCCCAAACTGGGACAGGAAGCTTCTAGGAAGCTTACTAGAGCCTGCCTTAAGGATGACACTTGGCAGTCTAAGGACGCGCAAAGTAGGACTATAGGTTGAGGTTGGCTCCAGTGGAGCCACAACAAGCAGAAGCTTTAGAAAACCTCTGCAAGTATTAAAGCTTGTACCTTGCATGCATCCATTTATAGTTCTTGCCTTTGAGACTCCTCACAGAGTGTCCAATCAAAGGTAGACACTAAAGACCAACATGCAGACTTCGTAAGATTGGAAACAAAACGAACCTAAAGTGTGGATCCCTCGTTTGAGGGTCATATGTTATCTTGGTTGTAATATCAAGAGCGGTTGGCGGCCTCCCATGTCGAGATCCGTTTTCTAGACCGTTGCTATCCGGCGTATTAACAAATGGCTATGGGTCCACATTTTTTGTTCTAAGGGACGCTTCCAAGACGGACTAGCGCGTGGTCTTGCAGGGCGGACGGGTACAACAGGGACACGACCATCAGACGGCTCCATCTGCTCCATCGGCTCCATCGGCTTCTTCGGGTAGGGTGCGCGCACATGGCGAACTAGGGGACAAGGAAGAGCTCTGTCCATGTTGGACACGACCTGCGAGCCCCAAAGGGATTAAGCTCTACCCCTTTTCAGAAGGTGGTACGACCCCGAGTCCGTTCTCTCACGACGGTACCATCTCCTTAGGTGATCATCGGCGGGAGGAGTATGCAACAGAACCAACTACACCTTTTGAAAATGGTCGCAGTCAGTAGCCTCATCAGCGTCATCGGTCTAAACGAAGCAAAGTAGCAGCAAAGCAGAGAAGACGAGCAACCGCCAAAAATGGCGGATCCAACTCAAGCCCGCCTTGAGGCGGGTATGTCAAAATTCACGAGGACAGGTTTTCCCCTGTGGAAATGGCAATCTGAGATTGTCATGAACATGCGTGGCTACCTCGACATCCTAAAAGGGACCAAGACTGCACCCGCCGATGCGACGGTGACGACGCATGCGGCTAACCTTTTTGTGAACAACAACATGGCTCCCACCATTCTTGTGACGTCCATCAACGAGACTCAACACTCCCACATCACACGATGCACGTTGGCTGCCGAGGTCTACGCAAGGCTCTCATGCGTGCATCAATCGAACACCCTAGCAAACCATCTCTTCATCTTCGAAAGGTTGATGTCGATGAGGGTGAGCGAAGGAGAATCGATATCCGCATTTTTGCAGTTGTTCGACAACGTGCTGCAAGAGGTCCAGCAAATGGAATGGAATATCGACTCCAACATGCGTGCCATGATCCTTCTAATGGTGCTACTGGAACGCTGGGGGTCCTTGATCACCGTATTTTGTGGTTGGAAGGAGGCAGATTTGACGTATGAGGCTGTCGCCAAACACGTCCGCAACGAGTCCATGCGACGTAGTGGCAGTGAGGCAAACATCTCAGCCTATGCCTCTCGCTTCGGTGGACAAGGTGCAAGTTCTCCCTCTAGTCAAGGCAACAGCGGAAGCGGTGGTGGTGCAAGGAAAGGCAATGGTGGTGGGAAGAGTTCCAAGAAGCCCGGTAACTGTCACAACTATGGTAAGGCTGGGCACTGGGCTAGGGATTGCCGTATTCCTAAGAAAGAAGGCGGGAAAAAATATGGGAAGGAGAAGAAGGAGCTCACCAATATGATGGTAGGGGCTGCCCATGAAGGGGGCAGCAATCCTTAGGACAGGGGCATTCGCCCTTGACTCGGGCACCAGCCACCACTCATCAAAAGAGGAGGGTGGATTTATCTCCATGGCCGAATCTGTCATGCGCATCAAGTGTACAAACAGCGGCGTCGTCCAAGCCATGGGCAAAGGGGACAAGGTGATCTCGTTCAATGTGAACGAAGCGGAGAAGGCGGTCAACCTTCAAAATGTGGTATACATGCCCTCCTTTGCAGCCAACTTGCTGTCCGTCTCATAAATCACCAACAACAACATGACAGTGATGTTCACCAACAAGGAAGCGGTTCACCAACAAGGAAGCGGTGGCCCTCAAAAACAAGGATATCTAGCTTTTGTACACCAAAGACAACCTCATGCTTCAAGTTCAAAGATTCGATGGCCTCTACGTGCTTCAAACCAAAGTCACCAAGGCATGAGTTGAGGGAATTGCATGTGCCACCAAGACAGTGATACTGCAGCCAAAGGATGCACTACCAGCGACCGTTGCAGCCGCCACATCAACCAAGGAGACGGATGCCAAGCTGTTGCACCGGCAATTTTGCCACTTGGTCAACAGCACGGTGGAGAAGATGCAAGAGCAAGAGGTAGTCCACAAAATGGAGAGGTGCACCATGAAACATGGAGAAGGGTGTACATTGTGTGAACCATGCCTCCAAGCAAAGGCAAAGAAGAAGCCGTTTGGGAGAGGAGGTCAACAAACAGAGCATGTCTTGGAACTGATACATAGTGACGTGTGTGCATCCTTTCGCACACCGTCTAACGGAAGAAGAAGGTACTTCTTGACCTTCATTGATGACCACAGCCACAAGTTGTGGATCTACTTCCTCAAAACAAAGGGGGAGGTCAAGGAGAAGCTCCTCAAGTTTGTCGCCATGGTAGAGCGGCAAATTTCCAAGAAAGTGAAGACGCTCTGAAGTGACAATGCGGGTGAGTACGAGGCATGCAAGCCTTGGCTCAAGCATCATGGCATCCACCACAAGAAAACCACCCCTTATAACCTTCAAAGTAATGACGTAGCCAAAAGGATGAACCAAACCCTGCTCGATATGGTGAGAAGCATGCTCTTCGACACCAAGCTCCCACCTTGCTTTTGGGCTGAAGTAGCAAGAACGGCCTGCTACCTCTTGAACCTCACACCAACAACGGCCTCGCAAAAGCATGGAAAGGAGCACGACAAGTAGTTGAAGACCCCACAGGAAGCATGGTCAAGAAGACAACCCAACGCGTCTCATCGAAGGTGGAGGCAAGCTCGATGCACGCTCCAAGAAGTGCGTCATGGTTGGGTACGACAAGTCACANACCAAAGCAAGAAGCCACACCAACACTCCGGTGCAGTTTGCAACCAAAGAAATTACCTTTGCGGTATGAGGATGATTGAACTGGCCTTAGCTGGTTGTGCATGGCTCAAGGAGAGCCATTCATAGTGGCGGAGGCGATGAATGGCCCAAATGCAGCAAAGTAGAAGGAGGCAGTGGACAACGAGCTCGTGTCCATTGCTGAGAATGGCACATGGGTGCTGGTGGATAGACCCAACAAGGCCCACGTGGTGGGATCCAAGTGGGTCCTCTGAGTGAAGAAGAAGCAAGATGGCACCATCAACAAGTTCAAGGCAAAGGTAGTGGCTGAGGGGTTCCCTCAACGCTCGGGCTCTGAGTACAATGAAACGTTTGTGCCCGTCGTAACCTTAGCCTCCATCCACTCTCTCCTTGGCATTGCATCCACAAAGAACCTGCACATACACCAGATAGACATCAGGATAGCTTTTACTTATGGGAAGTTTGACAAGGAAGTGTTGATGGAGGTGCCTGAAGGAGTCCAAGCTCCTAAGGGCAAGTTGTGCAAGTTGGTGAAAGTACTCCATGGGCTGAAACTGGCCCCAAGGATGTGGTACAAAGAAATCGACGGTTTCATGACCGGTCTCTCTTTCGCGCATTGTCAGAATGACCCGAGCATGTACGTGTGCGATGATGGGAGAGGGCTCATGCTGGTTGCGCTGTATGTGGATGATCAGATCATCTGCTTGTCTTCGGTTGAGCTGCTGGATGAGCTGAAGTCTGACCTCAGCAAAAGGTTTAAGATGAAGGACATGGGTCCCCTCGAGTACTACCTCGGGATCTCCATCCACCGCAACCAAGTAGCAGGCGCCATCAAACTCAACCAAACCAAATACATCGGTGAGGTACTAAAGCGCTACCACATGGAAGACTGCAAACCTGTCAGCACCTCAATGACAACCAATACGAAGCTGAAGGCCTCCATGTTGCCAAGCAATGAAGCGGAACAAAAGGAGAGACAAGACATCCCCTACCAGTCCGTCGTGGGTTGCATCAGGTACGCCATGGTAGGGACTCGTCTTGACATCTGCTATGCTGTGGGACAAGTGAGCAGATTCATGGCCAACCCAGGGCCACAACACTGCCATGTAGTAAAGCGCATCTTGCACTACCTGCAAAAGACACGTAAGATGGGCCTCATCCTTGGAGGTTAAGAAGGTACGGATACCCTTCGCCTGAAGTGCTACACCGACGCTGACTGGTGAGGAGATCTTGAATACCGAAAACCCACCTCTGGATGCGTGTGCATCTTGAATGGCGCTGCCATCTTATGGACAAGCAGGAAGCAGGATTGTGTTTCTGTGTCCACAACTGAGGCACTGTATTTTGCTCTATGTGAGTTGTGCAAGGAGACTCAGTGGCTGCACAGCCTGCTTAGCAAAATGAGAGTGCCACACAAGGACGCCATAGTCGTTTACGTAGACAACATGAGCGCCATCTTGATGGCTGAAGACGAGATCATCTCTTGGCAAACGAAGCACATCGACATATGTTACCACTATTCACGTGACCTGGTCATGAAGAACGTGGTGGAATTGCAGCACTGTGAAACCAAGAGCATGCTTGCTGACTGCATGACCAAGCCGCTGGAGAGCGACATGCACTATGCAGGCATTTGTGGATTTGGAATGAGCAGTGCGGAAGGGGAGGGTGAGCCCCAAGGCATTGATGGAGCCCAAGGAGCGACAGATGGACAGAGGTACAAGGGAGAGATTTGTTGAAATGGTATGCATCTTGTCCACTGCCTAGCTAGCTGGCTAGCTGAACATACTGACAAGGTGTGCACTGCTCTATGGAGTACGTCCCCTTGGTCTGTTCCGAGATGGGCTAGGAATGCACTGCCCATTATGGGTATGTGCACTATGGATCATCATGGGAATCTCATCTTTGTGGCCTAGTTTAATACGTGCTGGAGTCTCAAGCAAGAGGGTACAGGTTCAAACCCTGCAACAGCTACAATTTGCGGCCAAAACTGGGATGGCAAGCTTCTAGGAAGCTTACAAGAGCATGCCTTGAGGATGACACTTGGCTGTCTAAGGACGCGCCAAGTAGGACTGTAGGTTGAGGTTGGCTCCAATGGAGCCATAACAAGCAAAAGCTTTAGCAAAGCTCTGCAAGTATAAAAGCCTATACCTTGCATGCATCCATGTATAGTTCTTGCCTTTGAGACTCCTCACATGGTGTCCAACCAAAGGTAGACACTAAAGACCAACATGCGGATTTTGTGAGGTTGCAAACCAAACAAACCTAAAGTGTGGATCCCTCGTTCAAGGGTGACATGTTATCTTGGTTGTAATACCAAGAGCGGTTGGTGGCCTCCCATGTCAAGACCCGTTTTCTAGACCGTTGATGCCCTGCACATTGACAAAAATGGTGGAAAAGGCCAGAAAATGGTGGAGCAGGCCAGAGAAAGACGAAGCAAGCCACTGAAAGATTGAGCATACCACACAAAGGTGGAACAAGCCAGGGAAAGGTAGAGGAAGCAAGAGAAAGGTTGAGCAAGCCAGAGAATGGTAGAGCAAGCCAGAGAAAGGTGGGCAAATCCAGAGAAAGGTGGAGCAAGCTAGGAAAAGGTGGACCAAGCCACAGAAAGGTGGAGCAAGCCAGAGAAAGGTGGAGCAAGCCAAAGAACACTGAAGCAATGCAAAGAAAGGTGGAGTCAGCCAGAACAAGTTGGAGCAAGCCAGGGAAAGGTGGAGCAAGAAAGAGAAAGGAGGCAAGCCAGAGAAAGGTGGAGCACGCCAGGGAAAGGTGGAGCAAGCCAGGGAATGGTGGAGCAAGCCATAAAATGGTGGAGCAAGACTAATAAAGGTGGAGAAAGCAAGAAAAAAGGTACCACAAGACACAGAAAGGTGGAGCAAGCCTGGGAAAGGCCGAGCAAGCCAGAGGAAGATGAAGCAAGCCTGAGAAAGATGGAGCAATTTAGGGAAAGGTGGAGCAAGCCAGAGAATGGTGGATCATACCAGAGAAAGGTGAAGCAAACCTGATAATGGTGGAGCAAGCCATAGAAAGATAAAGCAAGTCATAAAACGGTGGACAAGCCAGAGAAACGTAATGCAAGCCAGAAAAAGTTGGAGCAAGCCAGAGAAAGAAGGAGGAATCCAGAGAAAGGTGGAGCAAGCTAGGAAAAGGTGGACCAAGCCACAGAAAGGTGGAGCAAGTCAGAGAACAGTGCAGCAAGCCAGTGAAAGGCGGAGCAAGCAAAAGAAAGATGGAGCAAGCCAGGAAAAGGTGGA
>SZWC01018515.1:1171-34148 GCA_023375785.1 Penium margaritaceum
TATAGATATAGATATAGATATAGATATAGATATAGATATAGAAATAGATATAGATATAGATATAGATATAGATGTAGATATAGATATAGATATAGATATAGATAAAGATATAGATAGAGATATAGATATAGATATAGATAAAGATATAGATAAAGATAAAGATGTAGATATAGAGATAGATATAGATATAGATATAGACATAGATATAGATATAGATAAAGATAAAGATAAATATATAGATATAGATAAGGATAAAGATAAAGATATAGATATACATAGATACAGACATAATTATAGATATATCGAAAGATATAGATATAGATATAGATAAGTATATATAAACATATAGAAACATATTATATCATTCATGTAAGTACAGACGTAGATATGGAAGTAAATATGGATAGGATCTAAATCTTTAATAAAATATGAACGTTAGTGTAGACATAAAGATGCTCGTTCATATAACAGAATGCATATGAACATTGATATGGATCAAGATATCTTTCTACAAAAAAACATATTTATACAAAATGGTTAATAATTATTGATTTATAGTTGATCACACGTATATGAGCACAAAAGTACAAAGATTCACTTAAAATTCGAATGAATAATGGAAATGAATTGTTTCAAATGTCTTGAATTTCAGTAGATGACTAAAATCATTCTCTTTTATGTTGATGTTTTAATATGATTTGTTTTTCATTTTTAAGATCCATTGTTTTTAATGAATCAGTTTGAATGAATTCAATGGACCTTAATGAGAATTTTTTAATTTTATTCTCACTATCATGAGAAAATATTTGGTTCACATATTTCGTATTTCAATATGTAGTCATTTGTGGTAAAGAGTCATTTATATAGATTTTAGAATATTCTTTTCCTTTTAGGATTGAAAACGTGTATGATTGTAAGCTTATCAAGAAATGCGCCCTCGCTTATACGTTTCATGATAGAAGCTTTTTTTCTGTACTTGCATAGAGTTTGTATCAAGAAAAGAGTTAGATGTACATGGGGACAGATGCATTCTAAGTCTCATTTTTTCAAACTCGCATTGTTTTCTGTTTTATTCTATCGCCTATTCTTCCACGTCATCATGGTTATCCTTGAAAGCATCTAAATACGTGCTGTAGTGTTAGTCGCCAAGATGAAGTTTTGTTGCACGTATCTGATGTCGGATGAGTTACCGCGCGTTTATGGACACATTCCTTCGTTAGCGTGCATGCATTATTTCTTCATTGTTTTACCAAGTTCCGACTAAACGTTAAATTACCAGTGTTAATCGTCACTTTTAGACCGTTTGAATTGAACCGTAACACAAATCACCCTGTGCTAACAAGAGTCGAAGTTTTCAAGCCATCAGGGCAATTAGAGAAGGCATCCAATGGCCCACGTTTAATTGTTGACGAGAAGGTTTCGACTACTTGAGGAGGCAAATTGGTGATTCAATCGCCATGCTCAGTACCATCATGTGTAAAGATTTAATCTCAATGTTGAAATTAAATAGAGTTCCTATGGTTGTTATCATATGTGTTTTGCAAGCACTAAGGAAAGGGAACAGTAAGATGCATTCCAAAAACCTCTCTTAAAACATGTATGAGATGATCTTCCAAAGAAATCCACTCCAAAAACTCTTATAAATAAATCCCATAATTCAGTGGATGCGATTGCCAAGTTTTAACATAAGAAGTGAGTTTACATAATAACAATGTTGCTAGCGTATGTCATTCTACTTCGATAAAGAAAAACTAAAGGCGTTTTTCCTTAGTTTCAAAGATTACTACAAAGGGCAATCAAAAGTTGACTTCAAAAAATGGTGAAGCTCTTTAAATTGTGCACACATAATGGAAAAAAATGATTGATTGACAAGGGTAATGGGACGTGAACATACCAATGATTATGGACTTCTCACAAAAGATAGAACATAAAAATAATAATCCATTTTAACTAACATCTTGTACAAGAAATGAACACATAGTCCTTAAAGATGAAACATTATGTTGAATATCTATGAAAAATGTTCAAACATAAGAGTAACCTACTTGATACACCACTCTTTGGGTGTATAAAACAAAAGTTAACTGAGCATAACTCTGATTGAAATTAAAACATCACCTCAAGGTGGAACCAATGTAAACACGTGCCTTTTAAGTATTCACCCCCTGAATCTTTTACATGAAACCAATATAATGCTTGATTTTCATCAAAGTATTTTTATGAAGATGAAGAATAACACATACCGCCACATTATTCATTTTAAAATAAAATCAAACATTTTTCCTTTGTTCTTTGAAATCCATTTGCCACAACTTCAATCCTTCATTTTTCCAAACGAAAGAAGGAAACACTATGAAAGTGTGTGACAATGAAAGACTAAACCTAAGTGTGTGGAGAGAAAACTTAAGACAAAAAGAACTTCAACATGTTTGAAAGAAATGACTCCAAAAACTATGAACCACAAGTTATGGTAACTTAATCATGATATGGAGAGAAAAAGGTGATCATATTCTACAGCCTATTGGGCTCAAACCTTACCTACTTCTTTCTTAACTTGTCACCAAAAGCAACTTGCAGCTCAACCATTGCTCTCTTTACAAATGATTCCCTTAGTCTACTAGCAATGATTCCTAATGCGATACGTGTCTGGCCATCAAATGTCCAAATAGACTGGCTTTGATCTCATGGAAAGCTCACGGTTGAGTTCCACACCTCCCAATGGTGGGAGCACTTGCCCAATTTTGCATTCCACCAAAAATCTTACCAGTGAATTGACAACCGCGCTTACAAAATCTAGTACCACAATTAACCGCATCTAATGTATGTAGATCACGTCTAGTACATCCCCTAAAAAAATAGATTCATCATAAGGTATGTGACAAGAACAAAACCACTCCTTTTGCGTGTTTGAAGAGCATGAAATGCAAACAAAACACCCCCCCTTTTACTACAATACGATACATATTGGTGAAAATGGCACGCTCCTCATCCTCTTTCCAAAATCAGTATTCAATTCGAAATAAGCCAACCTCGACGCCTAACTTCATGCTAAAACAACGGACTCAACTATCTCGAAAAATCCAACAAGAGCCTATGAAATGTAGAAAAGGAGGGGCACCTTACTACATTAGAGCCCCTAATAGATGCTCAACATCTAGGCACGCATAAAAACACTTAAAGCATAGTGTTAGCATCCTTGTCATTTAATTTGACCTCTTGTTCCAAAGTGTTTTGCCCCATTATGTAACCTTATTATTTGACAAAAAACTCACGACAGTTTCCATTCTCACGATGTGCAAGAATAAACTTTTAGTCAGATTCTCTACTTCCCTTTACTTGTTTATTAGGAGTTGCAATTATCCCATGACCATGGAAGATGGTCATGGGATATCTACATGGAAGATGGATGAGTTCTAATGCTCAAAAGAAAAGAAATAGGAAACATCACATGTATGATGGAGTGAGCTAGCAACTTCAATATGTCAGACACAGTTGATCACTTCACAAAGACTTGCAATGCGCCAAAGTATTGTGGCTTGAGCTATATGCTCCAAACTCCCATCAATTACAAGTGGACATAGTTGAACATAACCTGTTCACCCACTTGGAACTCTTCCACATGTGAGTGTATCCTAGATTGTTCAAGCGTTGATGCACTAAATCCCATGCGAAGGGTAACCGAAGAGAAATCCATTTCATGGCCCAAAGAGATGTTTGACTAGGAAGCACGAGTGGGCTCAGAGGCTTCTGGTAATAGACTAAGATGAACTTATCTTTATCTTGACACCGTTAGTTTCTTGGTGAACTTTGCCACTTTGATTTTCTCCTACCAACCCATTACACTTGTTGGAACCATGCTCCAAAAACAACTACTCTAATCTCATGTTCATGCCGTTCATCCATGTGTCACTGTATGGCTGATGTGATGTGGTGCCTTACAATCATGTTCCAAGCTTCCTTCTCAAATCTCTAAGAAAAAAAAAGTTGAGCACGGATGGCAATCTAATTCCCTCCATTATAGCAATCCATGGTACTTGATGACTTGAAGAAGGAGGATTTTAGTTGTGATACAATCACGAGAAGTAACAAAATGGTGTATCCTGGAACATTCTTCCACAACCACAAATAAAATGTTGTTGCCCTACAACGTCATGAGGAACCCATTAAAAAACAAAAGCAAGATGAACTTTTTGGATTGTTTAGGATCGAGCAATGACTAAATCCCCTTATCACGTGGTCCTTCATGCCTTCATGCATTTCCACACATCTCCACTACTCACCAACCTTTAATATTCAAACACCCGTGATAACAAAGAACATTATCGTGCTAAGGCTACCATAGCCTTCTTGCAGCCGTGGTGTCTTTATTGGTGGGTATCATACGATTTTGAATCCCTAAACTAATTCAATGGTCAAAGGGCCAAAAGGAACCCCTTTAAATCTTGCACATTCAACTATACACTCCATCCCACATTCCATCCTTCAACGCACCCCCTCATGAACTTCCCATCCACGCAAACGTTGTGCTTGAACAATTCATGCATGAATCGAGATCTCAAAAACATTGAGATGAGTGAAGGCTTAATGTTTGCCTCCTTGAAAAAGTATATGTTGGATTCACCTTCCTAGACTTGTACTATATTTCTTTGTCAAACCTTTTTATTATGCATCTATACACCACGTTTAACAATGAATTAAGCTAAAAATGTAATCACATACTTTTGAGCATAATGTTCTATGAATACTACGTAATGCCACAACTCAAGGTAGCACTTGCAAAGCTTAAAGGGATTGATCATAGCCAACATCTCCTTTTCATGAATTGTGCATATGAGTTAAACACCTTTCATTTAATAAGACGAGTATCAAAGAGGTTGCTGCCCCTTTCAATGATTGTGCATATACACAAAATTGAAAACATTCTTACTTGTGACCATAACTATGGTGTGCTCCTTCACCTATGCACATGCACAAGCATAAGAGCGTAACATAGTAAAAACTTAAGCTCATCAAAGCTCCAATTTTGATCCTCCCTATATAGTTAAGACAAACACACGGCCTTCAAAAAACACCTCAGAATGTGCTTTTGATACTTGACAAAATCTTGGGACATTTAAAGGTCACGTACTCTTCAAGGAATTATAGAAGTAATTTATTTATTCCACCTTCATAAGTCAATACAAAGACCCTTGCCATTCATAACATGCCAAAGGAACTCAACCCTCCCCTTCCAAAAACCACACTACAAGCGTTTTGTACAAAACATATCTTTCCAAGGAGTACCAGTCACATCTTAAACTATTTTTTTTTTCAATATTCTTAAAGTAAATGATGATGTCATCAAATAGTACCGCCAGCAACGCGTTCAAGAGAGGATGGAATATCGTGTTCATAAGACTCATGAATGATGGAAAATGATAATCAACAAACACGATACTACAAAGTTCTCAAAATGGCAATACCATGTTGAAAACATTGTCTCCACGTAGGGTTGCATAATCATGATCAAAGGTGAGTTTAACTGCATCTTTCTAAAAAACAACATTCTTGAAAGTTGCTCAAAGAAATCCTTCATGCTTGGCAACGGCTATTTGTTTTGAATTTTAATGTATATTGGATGTGCTTTTTCATGTACATGCATAGCTCTAAAATCTTTTTCTTAAAACGTAAGTTATTTTTTGCATGGAAAGACACTAGCAACTTGATAAGCCCTTTTTCTTTTACTCTTCCTAGTTATTCTATAACTTACAAAGCTTATAATCTATCTAAAATATTGCAAAACACACCTATGAATTGCCTCCTAAACAAGCTCAAACATTTAGATGATGTCTTGCTTTGATGGCGCTCTTGGGTAGCTCAAAGAGGAATGCATTACAGTACTCATCTCACCTTTCCTTTTTTGCCTCAAAGAACTTTGCTATTTTTGCTTTGTGCTACTCTACCTCTCATTGTGTATCCTATGCTTCCAACACTTCCACCTCTTTACTTACATCATTCGACGATACCAACGAAAGGAACCTTCTCTGAAATTGATTTTGCTACACAACACATAGTTTTACGAATTTCCTATTGTAGATTGCTTCTTTTCATTTCATACATACATGACCAGTTGCCTCATCACTCAATATATCATACTAATGTTTTTAACGTGTTTCTTTTTCAAGGTCACTCTTTCTCCTTTCGATATTCTCCCAAGATAAGGTGCATTGAAGCATTTAGTGTGGTTAGCCATAAAGACTTGTAATGTATAAAACAAAACTTGAACCCATCCACAATTCGTATCCAATAAACATGAATAGAAAGAAGATGTCTGATTACTCAAATTTGACTATCGATTGTTCAATCTATAATGCTTGGTGGGCATCAAATTGATTGCCAATTTTTTCATGAGCGATGTCCGTAATATGTTTGCTTCGATCGTCCTACATAAGGTGCACACTTTGACCACACCTAGCATATAGTTGAAACTGCTTCTCAAATTATGGTCGAAGTTATGGAATTCATCCCTTCCGACCTTTTTCCCAACCATGTTTCTCCTTGCCTTCAACTGAAGAACCTCTCACCTCAAGAGTTTTTTTAATGCGATAGCACCATCTTTACTTGCACAAGGCAACTCATCCACATCCATCCTTAACCATATGAGAGACGAGGTGTTAAGGGTCTCCACGAATCGTAAAGTCACTACACACATGCTTCTCCCTCCATTCTAGGCTAGGGCCCATAATCCAAATGACTCATGTGACAAAGAACTCACCAACAAAGTGTCTCTGACCAATGTAGTGCAACGAAAACATCTCGATTGGCTTGGCGACGGTCACCTCACACAAATCCATGGCGCTGTGGTTACCATCATGATAACAGAAGAAGGAGTCAAGCTTTTGTGCAAGTTGTATTCAGAGGTGATAGGTCGTTGTGTCTACGACTAATAGGCGTCGTCCATTGTTTAAGATGTAATGCTTTCTTATTTAAGATTTGAACCATATCAAACCAATGTTGAAGGAATAAAGATTCAAGGCCCCACTTCAAAGCAAACTCATTGTTTTTTATGTTGCACTTCCTTCTTTAATTATTACACAAAGTTTAAAGACCCTGTATTTTAATCTTTGACTAAAATGCATGGTGCTGTTACTATCCAAAACTATGCAACTATACATGAGATTGTCCATGCTGGACCTCGGAGCTGCACCCAAATGAGTTCCTTCTAACGGTGGGAGCATGACCTTTATACGCAACATTCTCCAAGAGCACATGGAGTAGTCCTACAAAAACGAGACAATGGTGGTGCAAAAGATGTCATCCAATGAGGAGGATGACATAATCAATAAACGTGTGGCCACTTTCATGGCCATCATCTATAACGACCCCTCCTTTGTGGTGAATAGTATCCACACGTGCAATAACATGCTGCTTACCGGAATACTTGGGGTCAAATTGTAGAATTTTTTTTATGTACCTAATGTATTGATTATGGAACTTTTTTCTAAGCCATTGCTGTTGAAGATTGCAATAAGCCTCCCTTACATTCAAAGGAGATGCCCAATGTGGTCCTTGAAGATTAGTAGCAGACAACCAAATTTGAGACATCCACTACTAAAATATTACCCTTGCAACTCATTTCCATTCAAAATTCAAAGCGCTAACATCGAAAGAACACCGATGAACAAAGAACCATGACCCAATGTTTCTTGCTCACCAAAATCAGAAACCATTTGGCCAACGTAAAGACAACCCAAAAAACAAACACCCACATAGCCTCTAATTCAATTGAGAGTGCAAGCGTTAACACAAGATTGTGAAGAAGTAGAAACTTATCCTTTTCCTTGGTATGTAGAAGCAGCTCACCATTTCAGTATTTGGGGAGTTCCTCAAGACACACAATCCCTTTATCCGCTCACTTTTCATCCCAACCGTCATTGATTGAAAGAAGAGTCACATGATTCCGGCCTATATCAACCTCTTCAAGAAGCCATTAAGATTGAATACAATGAATGGCCGTCCAACCAATTTGTTTTTGCTAAGGAAGACATTAACAATGGATGCAATAACCTAAGAGGACCCAAAATGCAAAAACTTGACATAAATTGGGTGTTGCAATCACCTCTTTGGCTACAAAACAAGAAGGAATTAGTTGAAGATGCCTCGAATGCGTGCATCTTTTGATGATTCTTAGAGCCCACCTTACACAAAAGCATGGCTAAAGAAGCCCTTCCACAGGGGGGTGCGCTATTTACAAAGAATATTAAGGCTGATCGAGAATTCTTCATTGTGTGACTCATGTGACATCATCAATTGTGTTTGGATTTCCTTCTCTGCTATTCTTTGACACTAAAAGCTAAGATCGATTTCTTTTTCATTATTCACACCTGCTTGCACTTGCAATGTTTGTCCCATTATGTGAAAAGTGTTTTGTGCTATCACTCTTTGTTAAAACACATGACATGGAATAGATATAACTTAAAATCAATAGTGATGAAAACATGTGAATTGTTGTAAGATGTTTACTACTTACTCGACAAAACTACAAAAAATTTCATGGAACGATGGGAAAGCAAAGAACCTCTATTGAGGATAAATGTACTTTAAAATGCATCCTTGTATCACCAGTTAATAAACTTGGTGAACATGAATTGATCACAAAACAAAAATAGTTTCATATAAACCTTATTATAAATTTGATTATGCAAAAGGAATTGAACAATAAGATTTGATCACATGCATGCATGAGACATTTTTTGAAACTTTTCAAAATGTAGAAATACACTTTTGCTCCAATGATCATGATGCCTGTGAATTTGAAGAGACTACCCATAACTCTGTCCATAATGGAATAAAAGTTCATTTCTGATTATTACCTTGACCAAGTTGCATACTCAATCCATTACATGATTGCACAGATGCAATCAATCTCATTCCCTAATGGCATCATACGCATCCATCAAGAACATAAAAACTTTCATCTTGCAAAAACCCCTTAAAGAACATATCCATAAGGTTTCATTAAAAATCGACACTACAACTCCCCTTGCACCAACTTGGCCATAATTTGCTTCTCCATTCTCTTTACAAGCCTCATCTTTTTCATAAGCTTGACAATCAATACTGAGTTTGAAGCACAAAAATCCGAAAAAGATTCTATATGAAAGAGAGTTTGACGTCCCTCATACAAAAAAAAACAACTAATGAAACATCAGGTTTCATTACAATTACCACAATGTTCCCAATCCCTTCACTACACATTAAAAGG
This sequence comes from Penium margaritaceum, assembly GCA_023375785.1. Lineage (NCBI taxonomy): Eukaryota > Viridiplantae > Streptophyta > Zygnematophyceae > Desmidiales > Peniaceae > Penium > Penium margaritaceum. The sequence goes on from SZWC01018515.1 coordinate 10,416, forward strand.
CTTAAAAGCTCACTAGGTTTCAAATGATTTCTAACCCCAATTTTGGCTAATACGATAACCTTCACCACAATTTTGGTTGTCCACTACAAATGAATCATTATCCTTTCCTTATTTCTTCTACATACATTTCTTCCTTTGGTGCTCAAGCTTTCTGAATATCTTAACATGTGCACCACACAACTAGTTGTGATGCTAGCCTTCTTGCACTACATTCATCTCCAAGAACACCATGTTTGTGCTATGCAAAAATAAAATTTCTACTCATATCAAACCCCTTGATTGTAGCGTAGTGCATTCATGCACTCAACAATGGCCACAATCACTCAGAATTTCTCCATTCTACTCAATGCTCAATATGTCTAATTCGTTGCCTCGAAATGTTTGTGGTAGTTTTCAACCATCTATTTATTGCTCATGTTATCAATATCTTATCACAACAAAGATAAAAGTGTGTAATACCCTACTTCAGTCCAATCTACTTCTTCTCCATAAGCTTCTTATGTGCAACCAAGAAGATGTTCACTAAAACGACTCCATCTATAGTGGCTTGCTTTAATTACTCCCATGCCATAGACATACGTGCTTGAGAAAACACCATGCATGGCTACCAACACCCTGCATGTTGCGTAGGTGCGTTTGCAAAACCATTACAAGTGGTCAAACATTTGGTTGACCCCACCACTCATATCATGATCACCATCATGGTCTCACCTTCAATAAAATTGAAAACGAATCATCCCTTGAAGGGTAATCAAAAGACCCACAGAAGTTGATCATGGCAGAAAACTTGGTCAAACTTTGACACCCTTGAGTGAGGGAATTCTACCTACTTGCGCCTTAAGCTTTTGTCATTGAAAACTCATGGAACGCGCCATCGAGACCTATCTAGCAATAGTCCATCTTGCAAATGACTCATCTATAAAAAACATCTGCTCACTTTGTAGCTTGAGGGCCCCCACCACCTTCATAACCTCCCTCATTTCACACTACGTTGCTCACATCAAGTTGTTTAAACATAGATATTAAAAAAGAACCATTGATTTGGTTACCAAAACAAAAATTGAATTCTATTCAAAAGTCACATATGAAAATTTGTTGCCTTAGAGGTGAATTAAGGTCACCCCTTGTCGCATATACATGCACTTTAGGCCTTTTGGAGGTTGTAGAAATGTGTAAAATGTTTTAAAAGGTTACATAAGTCAAATCTATGAATCTCCCTCTCTCTAAGCCTTGACATTGTTTATTGTAGTCCATGCCTTTGGCTTGTATACGATAGATGATCTTTGCATGCGTTACAACCTTATACTTTGCGTGGGTTGCAAAACCAAACTTCAGAATATGACCTCTGTATAATTACACCTTGGAACATGGAGAGCACACTTGGAGACAAAAAGGATAAACTTGGAGATGTCTATGAGCAACAAGAATAATACACAAGTGATAAGAAGTTTATTACAACGAGGAGGGTACAAGGTAAACGAACCTTCGTTTTCTTGGATTTACCCCTTGCAAAAATCTAGTCCTTGTTTCAAAGGGTTACTTACACCAAATACCAATACCTTCCAATTATCTGAATCACGTGCTTTACTCCCACCATGTGCTCATTACAAGAAATGCCCAACTATGGACCATCTAGATCAATGATTCATTTTTCAATCAAAATGTCACCTTATTTGTTTGACACCTCTTAAGGTTGGGTACAATTACCCTCGTTTGCACACCACCAAATTAGCTAAAACCCTATTCAGTTTTGGTTACCAAATCTATTAACATAATGCACCACGTCCGTTGTTTGGAGCTTGCCTCCACAAAAACCCTTCAGCGATATTGTGCTTCACACAATATCCTTGTCATTCTCAATTTAGTTTTTTACATGATGTCTAATTCAAGAATCCTCATTCTAGGTTCAACCTCATCAAGTTCAAATAATCCCATGTTTCCATTTAATTTCTTCAAAGCTTGTCTCATTTAGTTCAATATTCTTTTCCATCCTTCATTTTGAACATTTAACGTCTCTAAGTGTATTTTTTGTCATGGAGGGATCGCACACAACTACCTAGAATGTCAAAAAGGGCAATGTATGCATCAATATTGCTACAAGCATGTTAAAAGGGACACCCCTTTCCTGAAATGTCTATGTGTCATCATAAAATATGGCCTTTACAACCGCCTTAAAATCCACTAAAGAAGGTAAAAGCACGTTGTAAGATGATGAAAACCTATGAAACGAAGAAAGGTCCTATGATTAGAATTAAACCATGACGCACTAATCCATTATTCAGTGAGTAAAAGGTTTGAAAAAATCCACTACAAATTAAAATGGAACACTATGAACTTGTCAAATGCAAAGCCATTTCGAATTGAGCATGGAGTGAGCTCAACTCTATGTAAGTCAAAAACTGTGAAACGATAATGAACCAACAATATCAAATGTTCAAAACAACAAAATTTGATGCAATTGTTCACTTACTTGACGATATGTTGTGCAAGGATTGGTGAAACAATTCTGGATCAAGTGACATATCCTATCTGTTTGACTAGGAAAACAAACTCGATAAAAATCAAATATTCAAATCAAGATGTAGAACATTGTGCGCTAAGAGGGGTTGCCAACTCCACATGGCAAGATCAAAACGCATCCTCCTAAAAGTAAGAAGACAACACCTCTTGTGCCTGCATCCTTTCCCAACCATTACTAAGTGGATGAATCCTTATCCTCCTTTCATCGTGAGTTGAGTAGAGTCGAGCTTGATTACCCATTTGCATTGTGAAAAGCGAGAAAGGCCTCAGAATCTTAAATCATTCAAACGCCGTCCCTAATGTACACAAAAAAAGGGGAAGCTTGTTACAAATGTAATCATGACAAATGCTTTGATTTGAAATCAACATCAAGTATATAACCAAAAGCATAAATCTATACGTATGCCTTTAAAATGGGCAGAAAAGGAGAAAACAATAGAATTCATGGTAACAATATCAAAATTTCTTGGATCATTTTTTCCTTTTAAACTAGAAGATAAAAACCACTTTTCAATGGTATCACACCATTCTTCCCATGGTTGATAGATGAACAACACAATATATTATATTCATTTGGATAAAAGGCCCAAAAATACTAGTTTAAAACCATACAATATCTCTTCCCTGAACAAAAAATCAATGCTCTTCCACATAAAAGAACATGACCAGGCTTCTTGTTGAAATGAAGATGTACGTAATAAAAATTTGCATTTTTGAGACCAAAAAATGGAAAGGGTGAAAAAACAAGGGCTAAAATGAAAATTGCATTAAGCAAAGCATAATTTGCTAACATAAGAGAAGAATTTCTACAAATCATATTACAATAAGGATGAACCAAAGGAAAATATCAAACCTATTACGTGACATGTCTCAACCCTCTGATTCCCCAAATAGAATGCTTTATACATCAAACTTTCACAACCAATTCATTCCAACACACCAATTTGTAAATTCAAAGATTCAATCAACAATATCATATGTTTGTTTGTGTCTTTGACTTCAAAACATATCTAAGAATATTTTTCTTGTATTTGTTTCGTAACATAAGTATCCATAAACCAAAATAGACATGATATGGTTAGATAAACAATACATTTGTATGTTTATGTAATGTGTAAGATGCAAGAAAACAATGTGATTGTTCAAATCAATCCACATGCTAGAATCGAATTCCTAGATATAATACCGATTTATACATCCTCCAAACGTCCTTTCTTGTTTGGAAAAAGCCAATTGTTTTAGAATTTCCCTCCATTAGAACAAGTTATCAACCACCCCTAATCCTCATAATATTGTAAATGTATTTGTCAAATAGGTATACATGCTTTTATTTCATGCTTTGAGACATTCCTAGAATTGATCCAATACATAAGGTCTGGTTATGAATGAAAGAAAAGGGAAGTTCTTCATTTATCTTAGCAAAATAAAGAATTGTCATACACACATTTAACATATTGTAGCCGCTGATAATCATTCTAAAAATCGCTATTCAATCAAAATGGAAGCACTTAACAAGTGTTTTCTACAGAAAAATATTCACAAATAGCAACGACCAATTTTTCTCCTAGAACAAAGTAAAACGACATAATTTTCTCTCATAACTTCTAAAACAAAAACCTAATACTTGATGCTTTCCATAGAGGATGGTACAAATGCGTTGGAACAAAACCCATCACATATGAGACTAAGAGTCTCAAGATGGATTTTCCTTGCACGCTGTCCTATTTTGTCAAGTGCAATGTTTAAACATTTTTTACACACATTCAAACTTTTATATTAAAAGAAGGTTTTTTCATATCCCAAAATGTTTAGGCTAAGTTTACTAAACAAAAGAATAATGAAATTTACTATCTTTTGCAATTTAAAAATCATAAGTACACTTCTATCCTCAAATTGAAAAAAAAACCAATCTCATTTCATCAATGCTCACTGGGTTTTTCAACGATTTTCCATTACAAAATATTACAAAATCATGCTTCAAAATATCTATCTATTCTTCCTCAGCATCACCATGAGGTAATGAAATTTTTTTATTTCCTTGTTTATCCATTGTCCTCGATGTGTAAGAAGAACTTCTCGACAAACAGTGCAAAGGTGATGCATTTGCATGTTCTACTTTATACTTGGATTTCAATCAATAAAAACCATTGCACTTGTGAAGTTTTAGCATGTTTGATGATTTTTTCGATGTATATCAAGAATTGTATACAACTAGTGTCAGAATCAGCTTTGGAAAGAGAATAAAATACGGATTGTGTTTCCTCCCCATTCAGAATAATGATCATGAAACATGTATATTGTGAGATGCTCAAATAATGTTTTCATATTCAAACATTAATTTGGAATTTTTGCAGAACAATGGTTCATTAATGATCATTATGTTTCTTCTCCTAGAAACTCAAAACCCAAATAGAATTTCATGTGTATAAAAATATTCCTCTTGATCAATTGTTATCTTTCCATGGCCACGTGGAGGTCAACTAGCCATGTTACGCAGGTTGGCTGGTTTGCAAAACTCAATAGATTGCACAAAGCTCATGCAAATTTATTGTCTTTGTTTTCATCAATACAATTTTTCCTTTGATAAACCTCAATCGCATTTCCACTTCAAATTTGCATTTCATAGGAGATTACTCATTGAATTATGTTTAATCATGGTGTGTTGATAATCAAATTCATCTTCTTTACGGAAATCAAGCACTTTCAAATGTTCAACGGAAATTGAAATATGAACGTTTCCATAAATTTTATTCAATCAAAGGAATATTGAATATTGTATCACTAAAGCCATATTCATTGAACTTCAATCGTGTGTACGCATTGTTCAAAAACATCCAAATAAAACCCGAAAATGTTTTTTCTTTCACCATAACTTTTCCAATAAACAACACCATTCACATGTGAAATAATGATGGAAAGAATTATCTACATCATCTCCCAATTCTTGAATTATTGATGAATCCTAAGTGACACAGTTAGGGCAATAAGAGCAAGGAAACTACTTCTCCTTTCAATCATAGAACTCATGCATTTCACTATTATGTAAAGAAAAGAGTGAAATGACACTTTCCACATAGTCTCTGAGGTTCATTCATCCCTTCGTGAGATAGGAAGCGAGGAAAAATTGTCTTCTAATTTTTTTGTGGTTGTCGTTCCACTAATAAATCATGGCAGGGGTGAAAAAGGCATTCCCCCTTTAAGTGGGGGGAAATTTCCTCCCATTCCCCTTCATCGTCAACTTCCTTGAGTTAGGAATACAAAAGGGAGTATTTCCCTTTTTCCTTCAGATCCATTCACCCCACTCAAAAGTAGAGATTGGGGCATAGTTTTGAAAAATCTAAACAATAGATACTTTGAATCTGTGATAAATTTCAAATAGAATCCTTGTCTCATATGATAATGTATGAATGCTAACAAGTATTTCAAATAGTTGAAAAATAAAACCATTACCTTTCAGACAAATCAATTTGTGAGTTGAAAGGACTTTTTCATGTTTTGGTAGGACACATCACACTTGGAAAACTATTGTTGGACAGGGACACAATTTGACAACGTGCATCATATTAAATTATAGTAATCATGCTCTAATCATCATCTTTTGATTTCACATGAAATGTGTTTCAGGACAATTTTAAAATTTTATTTGAAATAGAGTTGATATCTTGGAGTTTGAATCACTTCAATTTCAGCTTGTTTTTCAAACATTGGAAAACGAACTTCAATGGAAAAAGAAAACAAATCCATTGACAGAAACATCTTCAATCGTTTTATAATCTTGCCCATAAGAAGATGTACAAAGAGTTTAGAGGCACAAGGCACATATGAGTTACTTTACATAATTTCTAAGTTCAATGTGCCTTTTGAATCAATTCACTTTTGCTGGTTTGTATTACGAAATTAAGTATGCAAAATGACTTTCAGTTTGCTTTATATCTTAGAAATCTTTAACTACATACCTCTAGTAGTGAAATTGAAATTCAGGGTAATTTATAAGAGGAAATATATTTTACTTTAATTTTCAATTGTATTTTATATTTTCGTTTTCCATTTATTTAGTGCAATATGTAAAATCAATTTCATAATTTTTCTTCTTGCAATGCCATTTTATCATCAGAAGGAATGAGATCTTTGTCATTTTCAGAATACAATTCTTTTTATTCTGAATTGTTCATTAGAACTTTCAGAGTAATCTTGCTCCTTTTGGAAACATTATCACCTCAACCATTCATCATTACAATAGTTTCGAAAGGTTTAATTTTCATGTTATCATTCCAAAAATACCTTTCAACCTCCATAAGTCATTTTTGCAACCTACAGTCCTTAAAAACATGCATTATTGTTGTTTAGAGTACCATGCCTTAGTTGTTCTCCCATAGTATACCTGAAATCTTGTTTTTGATTTTGGATGCCCAAACAAATCTGAACATCACATTTATTGGCATGAAATTAAAGCCTCGTGTCTCCTTTTGGTGTCTTTATGACCTGGCGCCCATTCCATTTCAACAATTGGTCAACACACACATTTAATTTGTGAATATCTTGAATTTCATCTGGTTTGTTCGATGCATGACATCCCAGCATTGGATTCTTGAAGATCAATGTCATTTTTGTGCGCATATGATATTCAATTTAGCTTGTCTGTTGTTCGGGGTTGTTCACTTTTTCTGTCCCGTACGAGCGATGCCAAATTGCAAAATAGGCATATAGTCGGTTGCTTTGCGACTTACTGGAGCTTGTGTTTTCCAATTCGACCTTTTCGTTCGAATTTAAAGGTCACGACAAGTATATGACTCGTCTCTGTTTGGAACACCCCCTGATGCCACGTCCGATCCATTATCCGTCGCCAGCAGGGGAAGAAACACCTGGGCTTTGTCAACGTCAAACCGAGTTTCGCTGATCAGATTCGACGATGGCTGCCATAGAACAGTTGGAAGAAACGGCTTCTCGTGCCACCTCAGTCACCTCCGATTCCACCCAGTCCACATCAGCAGCGATTCTTAGTTCAGACACCTGGCTTGTTCATTACACACGTTGTGGCCGACTACAACGACAATGTCAGAACCGAGCACGATCAGAGTGCTCGGAGAATGACGTTTACATTACCAAACCCCATTCCAATAATGGACATTAGCAGGGACACTTTGTTTTTTGCAAAGACCTCTTAAGCGGATTTTGTCAATACGCTCATGCTGCTCCTCCACGCACACCACACGTACCCCACGTCCATGCGTGCAGTCCAGCGCCCCAAAATAAATGCCCACTCTTGGGAATTCCGTAATAACATCTGAACTCTGCGACCATGTAAACCAGTTTTTGCATGATCCAGTTTAAAAAAGTTCTCATTGAGTTCTTATGCGCCACCAGAATCATTCTCAATTGAACTCATTGATTTCAAAGTTCCACCAACAGAATCTTATATTTATGTTGAATCAAATTGAAGTGGACTTCTACTCAATGGAGTCTACTTTTGTTGAGATTTTCCTTTTACTCACAACAACGACCTACACAAATGACATTAAGTGTCATCACGGAACTATGGTTTTGTGCCGACTTACCATTCAAACATTCCACGGGACACGCTCGACATCGGCTGCACGTATAAACGCCATAAAAATTCACAGTCTGTGCAAAAAAAAATCATAAACACAAGATGTTCATTCGAGGAGAACATCTTACCTCAGTCTTTCACCAAGTTTGAAGATCCACTGTGTTACGTTCAACGCATTCAAACGTTCCACCTGATTTTTTTCCCTAAGAAAAAACTTGTCGATTTGATCATGCAGCTATGAAACAGTCAAGTTCGATGTCTTTCATTAGGGGTCTTGTATTACATGGATTCCTCAAGAGCTTGAAAGAGGGCCAAGGGTCTGGATGGCAACAAGGTCGCCATATTCTTCACCATTTGTGCATTGTCTACGATGTGTGTTCAATGGAGCAGTGTCAAGTTTGCACGTTCAGCCTTCTTCTTCAATCATTGTTGGCTTACCCTATGCATCTCGGCTTGAATGCAGTGGGGTGCCAAAATCCCTTGTAGACAATTTCATATCGAGTGAAGTGTTGTGTCAACTTGAGAGCGGACGCAATCGTTCGCAAGCTCTCGAGAGCGCTTGTGAAACCTTTAGAGTTTTATGCGGTGGTTTGCTATTCTTTACATAAACAGACAATCAGTGGACACTTCGTCTTCATTCTGGTCAAAGCACACTACTCACTTTTTGTACATCATTTGAATGGAAAACTGTGAAGTTGAATCCCAACAACTTCATCAACATTCGGTTTTCATGGATTTTCTCATGGAACTTTTTGTTTTGTTGAATCCTATGTTTGTAACGCACTCTTTCAAATATGTTGTTTTATGCAAAACAAACATCCTAGTTTAAGCATTTTAAATGACGTGCTTTCGTCCCATCATGATGAAGCACCCATGTCGTCTCAACAGCAACCAAGTAGTGGTGCCACTCATAAAGGCATCACACCTCACTTACCCCCACACCACCCTTGGTTGTCCAACACTTCTCCACCATCCAGTTGCATCCAACATCTTTGGTAGCCTCATACTCCATCCAAGCCTCTATTGGCAAGCATGGTAGCATGCCTGCACTATCCACCCTTGCCCCCTTCTATAGGTTAGGCTAATGCAATCAGCCACCTTCCTTGCATTACTTAGTGGAGTTTGCACTGTAATGGCATTATGCTCTCATCCAAGGACGAAGTTCAACCGGTAGCCCTTAGTTCGAAATGACAACACATCATACATACGCACCAAAAACACATGCCATGCCCTTTGTTTGCAACCATATCCTTGCCAAAGGTAGCTCTCCCAATGCATGCAACAACAATAATGGAATTTCCAATTGCGTGAGGCCACCTCTTGCTATGAGAACTATAACATGCATTTCAAATTGGCCTGTTCGTGATTGCTCGTCCGATAGGTCCGTCGAATCGTGGGTCGGCCACCTGGTTTCAATTTGACGCGATGGTAGATGTCTTGTTGAGATGGTAGAGTTTAGGGATTTCTTTGAGGAAGACGTTAGCATACGGTTGGCTGAGTGGTGCGAACTCTTTGGATACCATCACAAATTTTGCTGATGTTGATGGGGCTGATGAACCTGACGAGGCCGATGATTTAGCTCCTGCCACTTCCCCTTCCTCCATTGGCTTGAGATGTATGAGCCACGCACAAGCTCCTCATCATATGCGATATTGGCCACATTGAGCTGCATCAGCTACACATGTCCTTGCTTTTTAAGCTATCGCGACTTCCTCCCCTACTTCCACCTCTATTGATCCTACTCTCGTCTTTCCTCACACGCGTGGTAGTTGTGGCTTGGCGCTGTCAATTTCAACGTAGACGTTGCCGTTGTTCCATTCAATCTACGGATTGTGTCGGGGAGTGAAATCTTATCCAATAATCTTTTGGTCACTCACTAGGGAGGACCTCTACACCATTACATCCCATAGATCTCCCACTCGTAGTTGTGGTGGTTATTGGAGTCTCTGTATTTAAAATCTTCCGTTGATTGTTTTCCCATTAGACACCCTTGGTTCGGTTTACAAACCCAGCTTGCAAACGTGTCATTGCTTAAAATAAGTTGTTAGAAACTTCTCCATCCAAAAGAGCCGGTACCATTCTGCGACTTTTGTATCCTTGAGGTTGTACTCTTAGGAGTAATGCCGGTTGGTCTTCCTTGTACCTCTCATCGATTTTTGCGATCGCACAAACCGTCTGTGCCATCGTAGGCCATTCATGTGGGCGATTGTTTGGTGTAGATTGCTCCTCATGGACAAGGGTCACGCATTTTACTCCTATCTTTTCCCGTTTCCCAACTCAGTTTTTTGAAACCTCTCACCCTTGGCATGATGCTTGCCTCGAGACTTACGAGCAATGTGCCTGACATGTTTGCAGTTGTAGTATGTACACGCATCTCTCTGGTTGACGGCGTCCATTTCCATTGGAGTCAAGGAGTCCCCCGACTAGCTTTTTCCGTTTTCATGACAACAATTGTTGGGAGGTCGCGAGTAGTACGATTCTCGTCTTGCCATTGTGGTTGATCTGTTGCAAGTGTAGAATGCATGCAGCGGATGACATGAGATGGGCGTCATTGGGTATTGATGAGGTCCCGCCAGTCTCACGCCACCGTTAGATGGCCTTTAGATCAGACCACAACTTAGTGCCATGCCATGCAAAAGCTCGGCCACGAGGGCATTCTTCTTTTGTCTGTTGTTAACTATACTAGTGGTGAAGTACAACCCCAGACTCAATAGCCACATCCAAACCGTTGGTCCCTTTGAATTTGTAGGATCGAACGGTTTTTGAGGGGCCGGGCGAATCTTAGGTTTGCTCAAGAGTTGCGTATTTCTCTTGATAAGCACCGTCTCTCATGCGGTTGCATTGCGAAGAGCCTATATCGCGACATTGAGTTATTGGTGTGGATGACTTTTGATTCCCTCAAGCACCAAGATACGGTTTGCTAGATCCTTGTTGATTCGCGCTGTTCATCCGATGCCACCTTTTGTTCCTGTTGTCGTTGTCCAGGCTATAGGCAGGGGTGGCTACTTTACCGCCGCTGGATCCATGACCATATTGGTCATCGGAGCCATAGGGGTTAATCCAGTTGCTGCATACCCTGCCATGCCAGCTCTCGCTGCCACTTCAGGGTTCACGTGCATAGGCACATTCTGTTCCTCCATCTTCCAAGTCATTACAAAGACCCCTTGATGGGCGTCGGGTGCGTTTGCTCGCTTCACGTCGTCACGAAGTTTGGGAAGTCTTGACGTTTGAGATGCGCTGATGACGTGTGAGGTAGCACTCTAGATGGGTAGAGTAATCGGATGCCTCTCCAGCAACGTTGCGCTATGATACCAGGTGTTATGCCAAACGGAGTGTAGATGGTGAACAGGTAGAAGTTACGAGGCAAAACACAATTAAGAAGTTGGGACACTTGAGCAAAATTTATTTATCGGAAAGTGTACTTGGATGACAAGTGTCAAAATGATAAAACATATGTGTACAAGTGTTGAGTTACAAATCAGGTGTAGGCGGTGTTGTTGGGCCGATTGTTCAGCGACACGTGTGGGGTCGTGTCATGAGTGGTCATATTTGAGAAGCCTCAACAAGAAGTCAGGGGGCTTTGAGGATTGACGGCAAAGATGAGAGATTCATCTTCATAAATCAAGATTTGTCTCGATGCATCAAGAATTCGGCCAAAAGGTCATGAAACTTCTGTCGATGATTCTCGAAAGTGGTCAGAGTTGCCAAAGAGTGCGAGAAGGTTCGCCGGAGGGTGAGGGAAATTGGCCAAATTCCCCTTGACCGCTGGAGTGAAAACAAGGTCTCAATGTGAGGTAGGATGTTTGTGTAATGACAGAGATATGCCCACTCAGACATATTGGGGACTCGTGTACGTTTGGTGCGTAACAACCATGGACCCAAAAAAGGTGGAGGAGGTTGCTCATTGGCTCACATATGTTGGGGATGTTCTAGTGTTTTTCGACTTCTACAACTACTGTTGTCGGTTTGTAAAGGGCCGTGCAAGAGAGTTAACGCCTCTCTTGGATCTCACCCAATTTACCACCGAGTGGACTTAGGGGGGCATCGAACAAGAAGCATTTTACTACTTATGAAAAGTTCTGACCTTGGCCCTTGCCTTCTGATTGGAAGGTCAAACGGTGGACTACGCCATGGCTATCAACGAGTCTGATAGTCATCAGAGCCAGTCTCCTTCAAAACAACGGTGATGGAGATCAACCGGTCGTGTACATGTCACAAAACTATGCGCGTTGGAACTCAATGACACAATGCAAGATAAAGAAATACCCGCAGTCGTGCATGCGTTCAAGACATGTTGGTACTACCCAGCCAAATCTAAGCCGTCGACAAAGTCAATGGATGGAGTTCCTTGAGTCCATCTTTGACTACGCCATCTAGTACTGACCTGGAAAAACTAATGCGTTAGATTCTCTAAGTCAATGATGAGATATGATGGTCTAAACCAGCACGTTGCTTATGGAACGAGACCCGTACCTTGTGAGGTTGTTTGCAAAGGGTTACAAGGAGTTTGGCGGGTATGACAAAACCAAGTTTTGGTTCGTCGACCCGTAACCCTGTCGGTAATTCACTTGCCAAGTCATCGTCCCACCAAAGGAAGATGTAGGACAAATGTGTGAGAGATTCGACAAAATCCTTGGCCAACTAAGCCAAAATCATGGCGCTTGAGTGTCTCTAACCCTCAAATATCCCATCTCACCGTCCACACTCCCAGGTGACACCGTTTGAGCTACGTGGCTCCTTCAACCGGTCCGCGTGGCACTCCCACGCTACAGTCCCCCCCGCAAGGAGTGAGAGCCGCCTTGGCATCTCTTGTAATCCCAACGTGGGATTCGAGCCCTGGAGCTCTGATACTAATCAGAGGTCCAGGGCTCCAATCTATGAGATATATAGCAAAGTAGTGTACACTGTCTGTTTCACTCTCCCAACACACTCCATGCGTTTGTAAGGGGGACATGAAAAACAACGTCTGAGTAGTTACACTTCAGTTCGATCCATCCATCACGAAGAATCAATGGTAAAACGACATTCGAAATGTGTCAGCTGCCAAAACATGCTCGTGTATTGTTCATGTCTTCTCTCAGATACACTCATCCATACAGTTACCAAATACACTTCATCTCTTTGAAGGTTGGGGGGTCAACATGAGCTAGCCCTCCCATCCTCCTGCTGGACAGAGAGTGTACTGGAATGGAGTACAAGGTAGCATATCTAGACAAGGGTTCACAAAATTTGCGAGTGCATTTCTCCGAGGAATACAAGATTGAACATGTTTTTGTGTATACACAATACACTATGTGCCTCACTCCCCAAATACACTCCACACATTCTAAGGAGGATGTCATCCCCCTCCTCCCAGTTCAGAATAGTGTATTGGATTGGTGTATTAAGGGGTGTATCTTGATGGGGGGTCGGAAGGTACACAAATGCGTCGAACCGTTCAACAGACCAAGTAACACACGAGTGAAAAAACTTATATGTATCCACGATGCACACCTGCTTCCCTCCTCCAAAATATTTGTGGTTCAAGGGGGAGAGGGAGCAAGTCAAAGTGCGAGCTCTTGTTACTTCAATGCCCTTCCCCAATTTGATGCAAAGTGGCCAATTGAATCCACATGGAAATCCATCGGTCTGACCCGTCAAGTGTTTTGGATCAAAATCTCGAATGGGTTAACATGTGTAAGGACGATTATAGATTAATGTATTTGTTTTTGCATCCCTGTGTTTTACTCTCTGATACAGTGTTCTGTTACATCCTTAAATCCGGTGGATGGAGGGAGGGTAGTGGATGAGTCATAATCTCCGATCTGCTACCCATCTCTCCCTCGTTTCAAGATTGAAATTGGAATGATGTCTGAATTTGGCAGTGTACATATAGGGTGGCTAATTGAATACATGATTTTCTTAATACACTTGTGTAGATTCTGGTGCATTGTATAATACACTATCCGTACCACTCCCCCAGTACACTTGCATGGCTAGGAGGAGGGGATATCATCCATTAGACAATACACGTGTGTATTTTTTTGCATCTCTAGGATATAAAATGTGATACACCCCCCATGAACAATCTGGGTGTTTTTGGAGGGAGGACCACTGTGGATACTGTGCAAACTACGTACGCGTCCCCCCTGAAACAATTCACAAATTCACCACATATCCTCTTTCCCGATGAGATATTGTGGCTAGCACTCCGTGAGGATTTGGTCAAATACAATGCACAACAAAAATGCCATAAATTAATTTTGAGGACAACAATGCACTCGTAAGTATTTTGTGCATACACACTGAAGTTAATTTAAAACAAAAGATCTAGCTATATATTATTTGAATTGAGCACGGAGAGGAAGATGCGTTTTCTTTTTCACTTACAACCCAGAGATAGAATGATCGTATAAGCATAGGCAAACTTATGGACAATGAAGTTTTTTTGTGTGTAACATACATGATGTATGTATAGTGTGAATTCTAAGTGATTGACCATAACTCATGTGGCATCTATCCGCACCGAGTAAAAGTGACACTGAGACGTTAGGTCGGCCATCGCCACCAAAGAGGAAGTCTTTAGCATCACATTCCTTCCTTGGGTGCTTCGTGCCCCTATCTCTCTCCGGCTTGGATTCCGAAGGTGAAAACTTCCCGAACCAGTGGGCAACCTTTTGGTTGCCGGTGTACTTACACATGCTGTTCCTGAGGTGTCAGGCACGGTAACTGTGCCAGACCCTAACAGGTTCTTCTCCATGGCCTCGACAATGCCTTTGTCACTGTCGCTAACGATAGGTGTCCCATTATAAACAACTCCTTGTTTGCTCCGTCTCTTGTACGGGCCAACACGTATGCTATGAACAGGCGTTGTAGTTTGTGTCAAAAGACTAATCCAACAATCAAATGTTACTCATGTCTTTTTTGTTATGGGTGTCGTCCAGTGCAAGGACACGCCAGTTGTAATCAAAACCGCAACGGCACAACCAGAGAGAGATGATGGCATGGAGGAACGAGTACTTGTTCATGTCTTGTTGCACGCAATTGTGGACACATGGGTCCGCCAGGCGTAGTTTCTAAGGATGGGGGCAGAAAAAAACATGTCATCGTGAGCACATGGCTAGATTACCAAGGGAATTTGCGAGGGAAAGGCATGTGATATCATACCTCCTATGTCTAGCCTATAGATAACATCCAACTCAACTTCGTTTCTCCCATGAGGTTCTTTTGCATTTCGTTTTCAATCAATGGAGGGTGGGACGTCTGTTGTGCTGTCCGAAGACATCCTCCCGTGGCTCCTTCGTTGAGGTGGTCAGGTCTTGCTGAATGTTTTCTATATGTGGCTAACCACCCACCACACCAAGCAAAATAGATACTTGAATTTCCACGTCCTTGTAGGCTCTCGCAAGGGTTTGCATGTGAACCCAGATAAATCAACCAGGCTGTGTATATTGCCAACACAAGGCCAGAGCACCCATGGATTTTCTTTTGGAACTCCAGTTGCCATACTGCACAACAACACGACCCATGACACCCATCTCCCACTGTAGCCACATGATTTTGTGCACAAAATCCATCTAAAGGTCTCTCTACAGTATGCCATGTAGGATAAAGAGTTTTTACCCGGGGACCCTACCCCATTCTTTCCGATGACGGCCTTAGTACCCTTACCGTCAGAGTCAGCTACAATGTAGTGTGTACACGTACATATGAGGCCATGCAGCAAGAACCAAAGGCACAAAGGAATGGAGTTGGGAATGTAGGCTCATCAGGGTGAGGGGAGTGTAGCAAACCTGGTAGGCTAGACTGAGACCTTTATTTCTTTGAAGGAAGTACTAAGACCGAAGTTCTTGGGGATAGTGACACCGCAAAATCAAACTAACCATGTGCACATGTGGTGCGCAGTGGCACCGGACTTTGAGAGGCTCTTACAAATGGCCTCACGTTGCCTGTATAGAGACTGAGGAGGAACGTGCTCCTCTTGGTCTCCATCCAAGTTTGCCTTTGAGTATTCACAGGCTCATGCCTCCACCATGGCATCTGCATTGGCCCATGGGTCATCGGACGGTGGAAACGGGTCGCTTCGGGACATCCTCGTGGAGGCCACGCATGTAGCATGTTGAGATGGACCATACTCCCCTCCAAGATCAAATTTGGGTTGATATGTTAATGGTTGTGGACTGAGGTGATGTGATCAGACGACCCGATGTTGGAGACGGGAGTGGGTGTACTCTCAAAACAATGCAAATGGTCTCAATTGCTAGCAGAGATGCACTCCAATGCACCAGTCCCACCATTGTGGAAGGAATGGGGCGTATTGGAAATGACCATGCATGCTGGATACAATGGATGCCCCCAATTTCAATACTTGCCTGCATGTTGAAACCAAAGCATCATGCACGACATGTCGAGCAAGGCGGAGACCAAAACATCCTTGTTTGAAGGTGGTGGCAGCATCCCAATCACATTGGGAAAGCTCATCGTGTTGAATGGTGTTGCTCATGAGACCCTTGTTGCCACCACAGTGCATTGTCATTGAGAAAGAAAGTTCCGCCCGATACAAAACAACATATGGACATGAACTTAGTGGGAACGCTGGAACATGTTTGACATGTTGTAGCTGTCCATAGCTCAAGTTCTAACATGACGTGGACGGTTGGCATGATCAATGAGACATCTTTCACGTGCCTTGCCCTTGCCAAAAACTACAACAGACCGACATTGGCAAGGGTACCGTTGGATAATCAACAATGCACTCGCATATTTGACATGAGCCATGCATCCACTACAATGCTTGGACACCTTGAAAAAATGAGCGTGATGTCCATCCATAATCTGATTGCAAAACAATGTGATTACCACATCTCAACGCCAAAGACATTGGTTGAATGAATTTTTTGTCACAATGAACAAGTCACCATTAGTCGTAGTGTAGTGTGTAGGTTGGACAAAAGTTAGCACATAAATCAGGCCGAAGATGTCAACAGCTAAATGACTGTGTTGACCTTCCCAAAGGCTCACAAAAAAAGCAAAACACCGTCTGGGGTTTGAAGAAATAGGTGTGCATATGTAGTGATTGCAGCATCCGGCGGCGGCCTTAACCCAACCGTAAAATGTGGGGGCATGACATGCCAAGTCAAAGTGAATGGGGGTATAATGAAGTTCAAAGACATACAAGACAGACGAACACAGAGTCAATGCATTGTAAAATCCATGTGTGGCCTATATAAACATTCCATTTCCTTGTCTTCCAAACATTTGTTACGCCCCCCTATTGGACTGGTGACAAAGGATGCCCCCCTTCCTGTCCATAATTTACCCAAAACACCCTAAGTCTCATTTATGGCCACAAGTCTTATGTATAAGATTTGATGTGTGTGATGGTTGGGGTTTGTGAGATGCTTAGTATGCCTTCTCGACATCCGTTTGTCTAATGTGCAGCAGATATCATGGGGCTTGGGCGGGGGTCCTTTCCAGGTGGGCGGGTGAATGGGATGGGTTGAGGGACTGAGACCCTAAAAACATTGCAGTTTGGCACAAGTAACTAAGGATTCAATGAAAATTGATACAGTTTGGTGTATGGTAATCTGGTAAGATAATCCTGTTTTATACATTATCCATGCGGGAGGTGAGGGGTAGACAAAAGGTCACAAAAGTATTGGCCTATCTGATACCTAACCTATCAGAGGGTCAAGCTTGGCTATGCTGTCCAACTTCATAAGCCGACACAGACCATAGGTCGGTCATTTTGACATGTGGGTGATCAAGGACGTCCATGCTTTATGAAATGACCAACTATTTCTTTATCCTTTGTTGACGCCGTCCACAGAGAGACTTTGACTAAAGCTAATTTCATGGTCCTGTTGAAAATTTTGTTTCAAGTTTTCATTCTAGTATTAAGAATTTGAAAAATTTTGGCATGAATTCAATGTTCCATAATGATACCGCCTCTCAAAAGCTTCTTCGTACAAAGTGAGATGTCTATGCTAGGTCAGAGTTTGGCCATGGCGTGATTTTTGGGCAGATCAATTCAATGTATTGCTTAAGTTAACTTTTTGAATAGTTAACACATTGACATTGCTCTCCAAATACCCTCGTGTTTGCTTCGTCACAGGGTGCCATGCCAAACGGAGCGTAGATGGTGAACGGGCAGAAGTTGCAAGGCAAAACACAATTTGTAATGTGGGACACTTAGAATTACAACTATTTATAACTAGCGATAAGTGTTCTTTGACAACAAGTCTTCAAATGATCGAACACATGTATACGAGTGTTGAGTTACAAATAAGACATAGTCGTGGTCTTCAGGTCAGTTGTCAAGCTATGCGTGTGGAGTCGCGTAGTGAGTGGTCGGATTCGAGAAGCTCCGTCGAGGAATTGGGGGACTTCAAGGATCGACGATGAAGGTGCAAAATGCATCTTTATAAATCCAGATTCGTCTTGGTGCATTGACAAGTCGACCGAAAGGTTGTGACCCTTCTATCATATATTTGCAGGAGTGGTCAAAGTTTTCAGAAGGCTCGGGAAGATTTAATAGAGGTGGGGGAAGTTCGCCGGTTTGCCCTTGACTGTCGGAGTCTTGCGACGGGGTGGGCTGTTTTTGTAAAAACAGAAATTCCCATTCAGGAGTGTTAGGGACTTGTGTACGTCTGGTACGCAACACTTCCGCACCATTTTAGCTGCAACCTCCCAGCGCATGTACAAATGTGGCCCGGTGATGGCCGCAATAGCTTTCAATTAGGTGATCGACGTCTCGCAGGCTGTCGTAGGGTTCCCAGTTGTTCTGGACTGCATTGTATCCATGCCACTTGACAAGAGACTCTGTTGTTTTGCCACATTGTTGGTTGCCGAGGATGTCCACGATGACGTATTCTTTGTCCTTGTCCACTTGAATTGGAGGAGGGGGAGGGACATCTCCACCGGTGAAGTTCTCTCCAGGGTCTTGGTAGTGCTTGAGCCCTTCTGATATAGAACACCGGATGAACTTGCATAGTGTCAAGGAGTTTGATTCGCGCAACTACAGGGGTTTGAATATGCTCGATCTCAAACAGTCCCAACCATTGGGGTTTGAGCTTCAAACAATCGACTCCGCCTCGCCAAACTGAGGACTCTGTTGCCGGCGACAAAAAAATCATCACTACGATGTTAGTCATCCGCTCATTTCATCCCTGCTCGTGTCTTTGCGAGTGTCTGTCGTATTTCTTCCCAGATGGTGGAGAAGTCTTGGTGTTGGACGTCGACCGCGGGAATGTTGTTTTGACTGTGTAGTCCAGTTGGTGTGGCGGGGAGTTTTCCATACCCCACTTCAAACAAGTATCTACCCATTGCAATGGAAGTTTCCGAATAATACACGATTTTGGTGGTCGGGAGTTTCTGTGCCCAGTCCATCCCATTGGGGATAGCATAGTGTTTGGAGCAGTTGTTGCAATGTCTGATCGGTGCGCTCGGTTTGGCCATCAGTTCGAGGACAAAATTCGTTGAAAATTGTATTCTGTTACCTTAGCGAGTCATCATTTTGCGCTAGAAATCACTGCTGAATTGACCGTCTCTGCTGCTTGTGATAGTTTTCTACACGCCGTGTAGCCCCACGATGTTGTTTAGAATCAGTCGTGTTTCCCCTTCGGCGATGACGGTGGTTGTCGTTGAAGTGAAATGGGGCATTTCGCAAAACCTGTGGACTGCCACGAGGATTGCGTCATATCCCTTGAGTGTGACTAGTAATCATGTGACAAAGTCCATGGAGATATCAGTCCATGGTTCCGCCGGAATAGGGAGTGGTTGCAAAAGTCCGGGTGGCTGTTTGCGACAGGGAATCTGTCGCAGAAATTGTAGAATTTGGCCACATCGGATTGCATCTTGTCCCA
The DNA here is from genome assembly GCA_023375785.1 of Penium margaritaceum. Taxonomy (NCBI): domain Eukaryota; kingdom Viridiplantae; phylum Streptophyta; class Zygnematophyceae; order Desmidiales; family Peniaceae; genus Penium; species Penium margaritaceum. The sequence continues at coordinate 30,327 of SZWC01018515.1, forward strand.
CCAATAGTTTCTTGCCAGCTTCTTCAACATCTTTTCCTCTCTAAATCGTGCACCTGGACATGTGTCGTGGCATTCTTCGAGCAGCATAAGGCAAAGTTCGTCGTTTGGGGGGATGACCACCTGGCGAGTGAATTGCCGTCGCCAGTAGGGTGCGTTGTACTAGAGTTTTGCCTTGTCGTATCTGCCGTGCCAGTTGTAGCCTCACGTGAACAACTACTAAAGGTACGAATCTTGTTTTAGCTGTAGCGTTGCCACCTCAACCATTACATTGGGCCGGCAGCTGAGTGCGTCGGCTAGATCGATTAAACCTAGTTGGTACTTTGTATCGTAGCCAAACCCGGATTCAAAGAAATTCATCCATCGGGTTTGACGTCGACTGAGGTTCGGTTGCGTCTTCAGATATTGGTCGGTGCGCACGATGCATTGGCGACACTCCGGATAACACCGCCATGTCTTGAATGCATGTACGACCGCCAGTGTTTATTTCTGATTAACGGCTTAGTTGAGTTCCGGTCCTTACAGCTTGTGAGACATGTATGCGATTGGTTGATCGCCATTGCCATGTTCTTGCAAGAGGATTGTTCCAATGGCTTGGTCTGAAGCATCTGTAGCCATGACGTAGTTGACCGTTGGACCGACTAATCATAGGGTTGGCGGTGACGTCATAGCGTTATGCAAAACGGTGAAAGCTTCCTGTTCATTGTCTCCCCACCGCCACTCATTTCCTTTTCGATTGAGGTTGGAAAAGGCGCTGACACTCGGGCATAATCATGTTCAAAATTCTGGTAGCAATTATAGAAGCCGATGACATCTTGAATGTCTCGAGCATTGATCAACGTCGGCCAGTCAACGACTGCTGTCACTTTTTTTAGGTCCACGATGATCCGTCCGCGGTTGATGACGTGACCCAGAACTTGATCGAGCAGCAACCGAAGTCGTGCTTCAAGAGTTTTCTGAAAGAAAATCTGTATTTGTAGAACTTTGAGAAATTTTCAATGATGTCCATTGTCCTCCTCCGAGGTGCGCCTGTACACCAGAATGTCATCGCAGTATACCACGACAAAATCATCTAGGTATGGTATAAAAATGTTGTTCATTACTGCCATGAATGTCGCCGGGGCATTTGTGAGTCTGAACGACATTACCGTGAACTCGAACTGTCCAATGCAAGTTTGGAACACCGTCTTCTTGGTGTATACGTCTGCCATGCAGATCTGGTGATAACCGATGTGCAAGTGAAATTTGGCAAGAATTCGAGCCCCTCAGAGTCGATAACAAGATTTATCGGCTCAAGGAAGCGTGTAGCGGTTTTTGATGGCAGCATCGTTCAATGCCTGATAGTCCACGCACATCTGCATGTCACCACGTTTCTTTTTGACGAAAAGCATTGGTGTGGCGTATGGTGACGCGGATAGGCGGATGAATCCCTGACCGAGCATCTTGCTGAGCTGCTTTTTCAGCCCGGTCAGCTCGTGATCGCTCATCTGATAGGCTCCTTGAACAGTGGGTCGGCTGCCTGGTTTTGGTTTGATGCAATGGTCAATATCTTGTTCAGGTGGTAGAGTTCTCGGGAGTTCATCGGGGGAGACGTTTGCAAACTCTTGGATGAGTGGTAAGAGTTCTTTGGGTACCATTGTAAACTTTATTCATGCCGACGAAGCTGAGACCGATGAGGCTGATGAGTCAGCTAATGCTACTTGTGCTTCTTCCATTGGCTCGAGATGTACGAGCCGCGCATGAGCTCCCCCTCGTATGTAGTCCTTGGCCACGTTGAGTAGTATGGGATATATGGGTTTTCACTTTCTGGCTACTGCGGCTTCCTCTACTGCTTCCACTTCTGTTGTTGTCTCCCACCCCACATGAGGAAGTTGTTGCTTGGTGCCGTCGATCTCCACGTAGACTCCGCCGCTGTTCCAAGCGTCTTGTGGATTGTATCGGTATCGGAAATGTTTTCCAAGAATGATGCCGTGATCACTCGTTGGACCAGACCTCAAGACGGTTACATCCCGTAGATCTCCCACTTATAGTCGGAGTGGTGTTTGGAATCTTTGTATTTGTAATCTCCCATCGACGGTTTTTCCTTCAAACACCCCTGGTTTGCTCTCCAAACTCTGCCTGCGAACAATGTCGTTGCTTACAAAACTTTGAGAAGCTCCTCCATCCAATGGTGCCAATACCATTTTACGACTCTTGCATCCTCGGGGCGGAAATTCTAGCAGTATCGCCACTTGGTTGTCCTTGTACTCAATGTCAAGATTTGCGATCACAGAACCCCTGTGTGGTGATGTAGGCCGTTTAGATGGGCAATTGTTTGGCGCAAATTGCTCCGTGTAGACAATAGTTGTGCCTTTCACTCCTTCCCTTTGCCGTTTCTAGACTCATTTTTGTGCATCTTCCCCTTTCTTTCTGGCTTGCTGCCTGCTTTGACAGTTGTGAGTAATGTGCCTGACTCTTCCGCAATTGTAGAAGGTTCGTGTATTTCTCTGGACGACGACATCCACTTCCATCGGACTGGCTTTTTTTCGTTTCCACAATAATTGTGGTTGGGAGGTTGCCAGCTGTAGGGTTCCAAGATCCGAGCGTTGCAGTCGTTGCTGTTGATCCTTTTCGCTGGAGCGATCATCGGCAACAAGTTGTTTTGAATACCAAAAATGGCAATTGCTTGTCAGATGTCGCGGTTGAGGCCATTGTTGTAGTAAAAATGGAGCTTGTTGGGGGCGGTATCTGCACCAGTGATAATGTTGCAAAATCTTTGTGTATACTCTGCCATGGTTGACTGCTGATGGAGACGCTGGAGCTTGTACCGTGTGTCAGACTTCTCATTCAGCTGTCCAAATTGTGCGAGAATCGCAGGCAAGAATTCGTTCTAGTGGGTTGGTGGCATTGGCGCCTTTTGCCACTACCGGTTGATCTACTCCAAGGGTACAACGCTTGTAGTTGGTGATCTAAAAGCTTTGGTTGAGACTCTGCCAAAAACCATGAAACCTGAATTTCTTTTTCTTTTCCATTCCAAAGCACAAAAAGAAGGAAAACCGACAGTTTTCCTTTTCATGGAAGGAATTCAATAGGAAATGTTGTAATGCAAGAAATTTAGAGCTGATAGTGCATAGGTTTTTGTGGATTAACCTCTGAGTTTGAGGTGTTTCATGAGAAACCCAGGAAGTGCTGACCTTTCAAAGCCATGACATGGCTCTGAGCAGGTTGTACATGCGCTAAAGAAATATTGTTTGCGCAAAAGAGCCACCATGGCACACACAGGGTTGCAAAACCGCAACGGTGACGTACATCAAGACAAATTCTTGAATCCAAGTAAAACATTGATAGCACCGTACATGTTGTGACCACTCAACGGCTCACTTACTTACAACAACAATGCGACAACCAAAAAACGAGTGTCAATCGCATAGTAATACGGACGTCGACCACATCATCAAGGCAAGCGCTGGTTGCACTACAAGCAACAGGATGAGTGCTAGTTGTAGAAAATTTGTCAGTGTTGAACACACCACTGAAAAGTGCAAGTTGCACTTTCATCACGGATGCCAAAAGCATCCATGATGTTTGTGCCAAACACACCTCTTATGGTCTATGGTGATGTGACCAGAAAAAATGCCAATTACGTATCCACGTGGGCATTGATTGCACCAAGGATGCTAGGAAAGTCATTTGTGAGTGGATTAAAAAAAACGGTTGTGAAGGCCGACCCCTCTCAACACACAAGCAAAGAGGGAAGGGGAGCGGAGGCGGAGAGGGAAGGGAAGGGGGAGGGCTAGGGCGAGGGGGAGGAGGAGATCCAGGGAGAGGGGGAGGGGGAGGGCCAGG
>SZWC01018515.1:34945-56400 GCA_023375785.1 Penium margaritaceum
TGGGGGTGGGAGTAGGGGTTGGGGTGGGATCAAAGATTGGTGTACGGATGGTGCTTGTTATGTCACCAACCGTCTCTCTTTGTTTTGTTCTTTCTCTTTCTATGCTTGTTTATCTTTTATGATTTTTTTTGCAGATGTCATTCTCTCACTTTTGTTTTCCGTTTGAGTTGTGTTCCGTGTGTGTGTATTTTGTTCCTCATGACTTTGACAGATGGTACCTCCATGGTGCATTGAAGTACCGAAGGTTACAAGGTTTTACGATGAGTTGTTCAAGATTGCCATTGTTGGTGGTGGTGTTGTTTTCTTTTGTCTTGTCTTCTATTGTCAGTTTGGACATTACCAAAAGCGTATAGTGTGGTATCTCATCGTTCGTTGTTAGCACTTGCATGGATAGGAGCGACTTGAAGATCGGTTGGACAGGCTGTCATTATGATCCATATATCCATGTGCATGTGCATGCACATACATGCACATGCTCGTGCACATGTACATCCACATGCATATGCATATGTGCATCTCTCCCAACACTTCTACCCCTCTTACTATGCTTTGCTCTCCCCCTCCCGTTCCACCTCGCCTTTCCTCTTGCTATGTTTCTCCCCCTCCTTCTCTACTTCCTCACTTTTCCACCCATTTACCCCTCCCCTTCTCTTTCTCTTTGCTAATAGATATAAACATTGACATAAACATAGGCTTAGAGATAGACATAGATATAGCTATACACCTAGAGGTTATTGTAGATGTCGATGTTCACTTAGAGGACAAGGGCGAGAGCGAGGGCAAGGACGAGCGCCAAAGTGAGAGAGGTGGCGAAAGATGTGGAGGGTACAAGGGAGGGGGAGGGGGCAAGAAGAGGGGGAGGGGGAGGGAGAGGGGGAGGAGGAGGGGGAAGTGGAAGGGGTGGAGGAGGTAGAGGGAGAGAAGGGGAGAATGAGGGAAGAGGAGAACGTGAAGGAGAGACATGTTGTGTCAAAGTGTATGCGTAGGCATGTGTGTACCCCATGGTATCGTGTTGTATTGCTTTGTGGGGTGTTCTATCATGCTATGTCATTTCATGTCTTGTCTTGTTGTCATAGATATAGGTATAACACTAAAGGTAGACAAAGATGTGAATGTTCACTTAGAGGACGAGGGGGTATGGAGTGTGATGTTGTCATGTCATGTTGTATTGTGTGTTGTCTTATCCTGTCGTGGTGACTGTGTTGTGTCATTTTCTATGCCTCATGTTGTGTCGTGTCGTGCTGTCTGTTGGTTTTCGTGCATCTCTCATTGTACTATGTTGTGTCCTCCCGGCTTGTGTACATCGGCGTGCTGATGATTGACGGCGAGACTTGACGCCGCTGGAGTGTCGCTCGGTGGAGCCGACGCACGCTGAGGCCCATTCACCTGTCGCTGGAGCCTCCTCCTCTCGCGATGCACTCAGCTCCATCGGTAGGCCTCCTTGGTGGTCGGGCCGCCGGCGGTCACTGCCACTGCAGATGCTGTCTGCATGCACCTAGCGCTGTGTCTGGCTGTGGCATTGCGTCTGCAGCATCATGCGATGCCTAGGGTCCATGTCTCCTGTTGTATGGTCCTGTTTAGCATCGTTGACTGTCATAGGCACTGCCTAGGTTCGTGCAGCCATAACTTCTTGTAGCTATTTTTCTAGCTGATTCTGACCACACGACTGTGTTTGCAGCATGATTATTATGGTATGGTCCAGTTTTGAGGCAAAACAGGCGACGCCCGGGTTTTGGGCTGTCGGGCGTCTGGCAGGGCTCACCGAGAAAACCCTGCCTGCCAGAAAACAGGTCTGGCACTATTTTCTGATTGGCTGGTTAGCTGAGTAACAATTTCTATACTAGTGGGAGGGAACTAGAACTTGGAGGGGTCTCCCATTGTTGCTCATTCTTTATTGCTAATCACTTACTTTCAGTTTTCATTTGCTTTCTGACGCTAACACTGGCGCGCACACTTCTGAGTAACAAACCCAGAGCTTCCAGACTTAGTCTCTAGAGCAGCAGACTGAGGGGGCAGCAGACTTAAGCAACGAGCGTGGAAGCCCGCACGATGCATCGACAACGCATGCTGCCCCAACCTGCTGCCTAGGTTTTTAGCTCTGTCATAGGCTTAGGTGTAGGCGCAGGTGTAGACTTTAGCATATGCGTGGACCACGATATTGTGTGTTATGTCATGACATATCGGGTTGTGTTGTGTTGTGTTATGTCATGTTGCGTCGTGTCCTGACTCGTAATTTCTTGTCATGGCGTACGCGTAGACGTAGGCATAGGCGTAATCATACATAGTGGGTGTGGGGTAACGGGGCAGGGATAGAGAGTGGCGTGTAGCTAGAGTAAGGGTGGAAGTCGGGGTCAATTTTTTAGACGTACTTTATTGTGTCGTCAGACGTCATGTATGGTCTTGTCGTGTCGTGCATATCGGCATGTAATCCAAAGGGGATAGAGCCCATTCCGTGCATTGCGCCGTTGCTTCTTCCTTCCCGATGTATAACATGGAGAATTGTGCTATCATGTGGTGTGTAGTGGTTTGTCATGTCATGTCCTGTCGCGTCGTGTCTAACGTTATTGTGACGTGGTGTCGATATCATGTGGCATGATGTCCATCTTGTGTTGTGTGATATCGTGTCGTATCGTTTTGTGGTGTGTTGTGTCATGTCGTGTTATGTCATATCCTGTCTTGTTGTAGGTTCTTGTTGCCATGTAGTCCAAAGGGGATAGAACCCATTGCGTGCATTGCGCCGCTGCTTCTTCCTACCTGACGGACCACATGGAGTGTTGTGTTGTTTAGTGGAGTGTGATGTTGTCATGTCATGCCGCATTGTGTGTTCTCTTATTCTGTTGTGGTGTCTTTGTCATGTCATTTTCTGTGTCTCATGTTGTGTCGTGTCGTGCCGTCATAGGCTTAGGTGTAGGCGTAGTTTGGAGACTTCAGCATAGGCGTGAACGACGATGTTGTGTGCTATATCGTGTCATATCGTATTCTGTTGTGTTTTGTTATATCATTTTGCGTCGTGTCTTGACTTGTCATTTTTTGTCACGACAAACGCGTTGGCATAGGCGTAATTATATATAATGGATGTGGGGTAACGGGTCGGGGTGGGGATGGGGGTTGGGATAGAGATTGACGTGCAGCTAGAGTGAGGGTGGAAGTCAGGGCAGATTCTCTATACGTGCTTAATTATGCAGTCATACGTCATGCATAGTCTTGTCGTGTCGTGCATGTCGGCATGGAATCCAAAGGGGTTAGAACCCATTGCGTGCATTGTGCCGCTGCTTCTTCCTCCCCGACGGATAGCATGAAGAGTCGTGCTATCATGTGGTGTGTGGTGTTTTTCATGTCATGTCGTGTCGCATTGTGTCTAACGTTATTGTTACGTGGTATCCATATCATGTGAAGTGTTGTCCATCTTGTGTTGTATAGCATTGTGTCGTATCATTTTGTGGTGTATTGTGTCGTGTTGTGTTAGGTCATGTCTTGTCTTGTTGTACGTTCTTGTTGTCATGTAGTCCAAAGGGGATAGAACCCATTGCGTGCATTGCGCCGCTGCTTCTTCCTCCCCAACAGACAACATGGAGTGTCGTGCTGTTTAGTGGTTTGTGATGTTGTCATGTCATGCCACATTGTGTGTTGTCTTATTGTGTCATGGTGTCTGTGTTGTGTCGTTTTTCTGTGTCTCATGTTGTGTCGTGTCGTGTCGTCATAGGCTTAGGCGTAGGCGTAGGTATCGAATTTAGAATAGGCGTGGAGGACAATGTTGTGTACTATGCCATGTCATATCGCGTTGTGTTGTGTTGTGTTATGTCATGTTGTGTCGTATCTTCACTTCTCATTTTTGTCATGGTGTATGCGTAGGCGTAGGCATAGGCGTAGGCATAATTATACATAGTGGATGTGGGGTAACGGGTCGGGATGGGGATGAGGGTAGGGATAGAGATTGGCGTGTAGCTAGAGTGAGGGTGGATTTCGGGGTGGATTTTTAGACGTGCTTTATTGTGCCGCGATACATCATGTATGGTCGTCATGTAAACTAAAGGGGATAAAACATATTGCGTGCATTGCGCCGTTACTTCTTCCTCCCCGACGAACAACATGGAGAGTCGTGCTATCATGTGGTGTGTGGTGTCTTGTCACGCCATGTCGTGTCCCATCGTGTCTAACATTATTGTGACGTGGTGTCCATATCATGTGGCGTGATGCCCATCTTGTGTTGTGTGATATCGTGTCGTATCGTTTTGTGGTGTATCGTGTCGTGTCGTGTTATGTCATATCTTGTCTTGTTGTAGGTTCTTGTTGCCATGTAGTCCAAAGGGGATAGAACCCATTGCGTGCATTACGCCGCTGCTTCTTTCTCTCTGATGGACAACATGGAGTGTCGTGCTGTTCGGTGGAGTGTGATATTGTCATGTCATGCTGCATTGTGTGTTGTCTTATTCTGTCATGGTGTCTGTGTTGTCATTTTCTGTGTCTTGTGTTGTGCCGTGTCGTGCTGTCATAGGCTTAAGTGTAAGGGTAGTTTGGAGACTTTAGTATAGGCGTGAATGACGATGTTGTGTGCTACGTCATGTCTTATCGCGTTGTGTTGTGTTATGTCATATTGCGTTGTGTCTTCACTTGCCATTTTTGGTCACGGCGAACGCGTAGGCGTAGGCGTAACTATATATAGTGGATGTGGGGTAACGGGTCGGGGTGGGGATGGGGCTTGGGATAGAGAATGACATGTAGCTAGAGTGAGGGTGGAAGTCGTGGTAGATTTTCTAGACGTGCTTTATTGTGCCGTCATACGTCATGTATAGTCTTGTCGTGTCGTGCATGTCGGCATGTAATGCAAAGGGGATAGAACCCATTGCGTGCATTGTGCCGCTGCTTCTTCCTCCCCGACGGATAACATGAAGAGTCGTGCTATCACGACTCTTCACCACATACTGTGGTATGTGGTGTTTTGTCGTGTCATGTCGCGTCGCATCGTGTCTAACGTTGTTATGACGTGGTATCCATATCATGTAACGTGGTACCCATCTTGTGTTGTGTCGTATCGTATCACATCGTGTTGTGGTGTGTTGTGTTGTGTCGTGTCGTGTTATGTCATGTCTTGTCTTGTTGTAAGTTCTTGTTGTCATGTAGTCCAAAGGGGATAGAACCCATTGCGTGCATTGCGTCGCTGCTTTTTCCTCCCCGACAGACAACATGAAGTGTTGTATTGTTTGGTGGAGTGTGATGCTGTCATGCCTTACTGCATTGTGTGTTGTCTTATTCTGTCGTGGTGTCTGTGTTTTGTTGTTTTTTGTGCTTCATGTTGTGTCGTGTCATGCCGTCCTAGGCTTAGGTGTAGGCATAGGTGTGGACCATGATGTTGTTTGCTTTGTCATATCGTATTGTGTTGTGTTATGTTGCATTGTGTCATATTGCGCCGTGTCTTGACTTGTATTTTGTTGTCATGGCGTAGGCGTAGGCGTAGGCATAGGCGTAGGCAAAGTACACATTGTGGATGTGGGGTTACGGGTGCGGGTGGAGATGGGGTTGGGGATGGAGGTAGGGATTGGGGTGGGGATACGAGTGAGGGTGGGAGTCGGGATGGAAGATGTTTAGAAGGAAATATTGTAAGCGAAAAAAACATAAAATTAGTCGAGGTTGATTGTGAGGAAGCCCAAAAATTGAAATGTGATGAATTTGATTATGTTTGTCAAGTATTGTTCTATTGTAATGTACCAAGATGTACATAGGGAGACTAGTTGCATACTTTTTTGTGAAGTTCTCAATTCGAAGATCTCTCCTATAAACCCCGTCATTAGTACAAAAATACAACTGTAGGCCATTTGATGAGCTAGTTCAATAAATCGAATGCTTCTTCAGCTAATCAGGCTAGGTAAGAGAGACAACAAGTTGCCGAAGTCTGCGTCCTCAGGTGTCGGGCGGGTGAGCGGATGAAATTTCGGTTGATAGTGAGACAATATTCCCTTAGAAAAAGCAGTTGCCCATTTTTAACGGTGAGGGAAAATGCACATTTGCTGTAATAGGTGAAAGATGTTTATTTTGTTGACTACCGAAGGTCTCTTATGCACGTCTCGTGTGTCCTCAAGTTGGTTCGGCACCACAAATCACGATGAAGATTTAAGGGAAAATGGACACATCACGTATTTCCTACTTTGTGGTTTTCTCAAGAGGAGTATTTCATAGCCTCAACTCTCAAAAGTGGTAAAACCTGATGGTAAAGAAGCCTAAAATTCCCCAAGTGTCTCAATCTAACTTTAGTATTGTTCTATCTTGGTGTACAAAGAATGAACATGTACATTAGAGAATTTTACCATCATTTTGTTGTGCTTTGTGCCGTTCCTGTACAGTTTACTGTGACCACTCGGCCGTGTCCATACTCGTACAGATCCCTGAGGCAGGCTGCCCTGGTGACACCGGCGCGACGACAGGCGGCGGACTACCCGCCTGGAGCTGACCGACCACTGTTCCAGAGCCCCAGATGTCACCGGGACTCCTTGCTGTGCCTTCTACGTCTTGCAGGCGCCTTTCGGCGGACTGGGCATGAGGCCCATTTGCATGTTTTTGCATTGTATACTCGCTGTCCGTCGATGGATGCATGCATGTGACCAGTCGATGCGTCCGTCTTTTGATTCTGCACGTCTAGGTTTAGACAGCATAGGATTCTGACATGTATGCGCAGAGTTACGTCCAGAACAGTGGTTTTGGGCCGGTTTTAGGACAGCTCTTGGACTGCCGCGTGCGACACCCGCCGTGCGCCGCGGCAGGTATTTATGCCCTGGACCTGTCAGTTATCATTTCTCTCTGCATATGCTATATTGAAGCATTCTGACACTTTGCCTTGTGTCTCCTAGCCAAACCCTTGCCGTTGTGTGTACGACCTGTGACTGTCGTCACCGTCTGACCAGACACTGACGCCCGGTCAACGGTTGTGTTGCTAGGAAGCTTCCACGCACTTTCTCATGGTATCAGAGCAGTGAGACAGTTCTCATTGAGCTGCGCAACAGAGACGCAGCAGAGCAGCAGTAGTGAGAGTCACCGCTGCAGCAGACCTTCTGGGACCTGTTGGAGACGGCCGGTCGCCGTCCACATACTCCACCCACCACGTGAGATCGCACCTGCTGAGGCAGCAGCAGCGGCGCATACCGCTACGCAGAGGTGTGTGGCGGCTGCGGTGCATGCAGCCGCCCCTACCTTCACAGCCGCAGTAGCAGAGCAGCAGCAGCAGAGGCGGCGGCGGCAGCAGCGCAGCAGTAGCGCAACAGCAGCGGCAGCCACAACAGCGTGGCAGCAGCGGCGGCAGCAGCAACGCAGCAGCAGCATCGGTAGCAGTAGCGCAGCAGCGGCAGCGGCACAACAGCAGCAGCGGCAGTCGCGGCGGCAGCAGCAGCGCAGCAGTGGCAGCAGTAGCAGCGCACGACGGCGGCACCCAGCAGCAGCGCGCGGCGGCGGCAGCCAGCAACAGCTGCAGCGCGCAGCAGCACCGCCGCGCGCAGCAGCAGCCATCGCGCGCAGCAGCAGCAGCAGCGCAGCTGCTGCTGCCACCGCTGCACACGCAGCTACGCAGCTGCTGCTGCAGCTGACAGCACAGCTGCAGCAACAGCTGGGCGGAAGCCGCTGTGCAGCTTCCGCGGAGCTGCGGCGCGCCACCGCGCAGCGGCAGAACTGTGACCAAAAAAAAAAAAGGAAGGGGACGAGCTGACGTCAGCATTGTTGATTGCTGACGTCATCAAGTCATGCTGACGTCAGCAACCACTTGCTGACGTCAGCATTACACTTAGCCAAATTTTCACCCGGAAAGTCAAAAGCTGCCAGCCTTTCAACTCCCCGAGAAACGAAGACGGTTTTGAAATCCGGCAAACTTGACCTGTCGTCCCATAGTGAGCGGCGACATGAGTTCGCCCGACGACAAGGACAAGGGACCAGGTGATCCCTCCTCCTCTTCTTCAGGAGTATTGAGCCCTCACTCGCAGGTCATTGAGGACCTGCGCAGCTAGCAGGAGGAGATGCGTCGTCTGCAGCGAGAGCAGACTGACGCGATCCGCACGCTGACTGAGCTCCTACGTGCTCAGTGAACGGCTCCTCCGCGGATTTCTGAGGGAGCTGCCGTCGGTGCGGCCTCCACCGAGCACTCGGCTCAGGTGCCCGTGACAGGTGCCCCACCTGCTTCACCTCCTGGTGTGGTTTCCCCACCACCTGCGGACCTCCTTGACGACGAGCCATTCATGCCAGGCTTTGAGAATGACTCCCAGGAGCGGGAGATTCGTCTTCTACAGGAGCGCCTCCGTGTGCTGCAGACGGGTATCCGACCTCCACCCGTGTCCCCGATACGACCGTCACCTGACTACCGTGGTGATCACCCCCTTCCAGGAGTCTTCCCCGTCTCTCGCCCTCCTCAGCCTGCGGTTGCTCTCCCCACGGAGCGGCAGCCAAAGGACTTTGAGGCACCACCTCCACGGTGCATCAGTGAGGATGGATTTGACTGCTGGGAGATCCTGTTTCAGGTGTGGGCCACTTCCGAGGGAGTGTGGCCCTACTACCACAGCCCATACCAGCCTACAGATCGAGCACAGGTGCTGACAGCAGCCATGGCCATGCGAGGACTTCTCTACGCCATGCCACGCAAGACTGTCGTTGACTTCCGCCCCTTCCTCGGCGAGGCTGGCACAGGCATCGGAGCTGATCCGCGTGGAGGCTGGGATCTGGCGTTGTCCTTACTGGCCGCAGAGACGCACGCCATGCGTGCGTCACACATTCGTGCTTTCCACTCGCTCCGTCAGGGACCAGCGGAGCCTGCGACAGATTACTGGCGACGCGCCATGCGTATCTACACGCGTCTGGGGACCTCAGGGGGCACACAGCTGTGGGCACTTCGGATGATCATGCTCGGAGTTTGCCTGGAGTACACCGACATATTCACACGGTACAGCTAAGCTGCTCTCGAGCCTTTCTCAGCCACCCTGCAGCTGCTCCCTTGGACCCACCAGCTTTTCCTCCAGGTGACGTCGGCCCGCGAGACAGCAATAGCACATCAGGAGACTTCCCTCGCGGCAACAGTCCTCGCCTCACTACCATCTTCCCTCCTGCTCTCACCCTCATCTACCTCCATCACGACCTCATCTTCCTCCTCCTCTTCGACACCGTCTACACCGACGCAGACGCAGGGCGTTGCCGCAGCCGCCCAAGGGAAGAAGAAGAATAGGAAGTGCGGATCGGGTTAGCAGCAGTCGTCATCCAGTGGTAGCAGTGGCCGTTCCGTACACTGCTACAACTGTGGAGGTGCCCATCGCTACACCGAGTGCCAGAAGCCGCTTCACTGGGAGCGCATCACTCGCGGACTTCAGGCTGCCCATGCTGCCCGCACGGCGTCCGGCACGTCGACCGCACACTACTCTGGACGTGCGGCGACCACGACTGCAGCTGTTCCTGCATCCTCACCAGCGAGCAGCAGTGATCCAGACCCACGTGACCGCACCATCGCCGAGCTCCGTCATCTTCTGGCGCTTCGCTTTCAGGGAGGTGCGAGTGTGTTGTCATCGTCGAGTGAGTCATAGACTGCTTGTTCATCCGTCCTCGTGACTCGTGATGACACGTGTGGGGGAGCACAGTCCGCATGTGATGATGATGGGCCTGACTGCATTGACTGGATTCATGAGTCTCACCTTCGTGATGTACGTCGTTCCTTCCCACTGACGGCTCAGCGTCCCTCTGATGCCGAGTGTTCCATTGCTCGTTGTACAGTGACTTGCACCAGTCGTGACTCCGGTGGCACTTGGATAATCGATTTCGATGCCACCCACCACATGACGTGTCGTCGTAGTGACTTTCTGGTACTTGGTCCCGTCACGACTGTCCGTTCTGTTCGTACAGGCTCTGGTCAGTCCTTACCGGTCCACGGTGTTGGGGTTGTATGCTTTGATGGTCCGTCTGGCCCCCTGCATCTCTCTGACGTGCTGTTTGTGCCTGATCTTGAGCTCAACCTGCTGTTTGTACGTGCCTGCACTCTGATGGGTCTCTCCGTTGAGAATACCGCTGATTCAGCGGCTGTGACTGCTCTTGACACACGTAGCATTGTCCTGCGTACCTCAGCCGTAGACGATTTGTACCACATTGCTTGGCCCTCCTCCCCTTGCTCTCCCTCCTCCTCTGGCCGCATTTTTGTCACTTGTGTTCTATCCCCGGAACACCAGCGGTTGCTTCACCGACGTCTGTGTCACGTGGGCTCCGACACTGTGTCGAAGCTCATCCGGACACAGCTCGCTCTTGGTCTTGACGTGGCTTCTTTCGAGAAGCCACCCAAGACCGACTGTCTCTTTTGCGCTCAGGGAAAGATGCACCGGTGCACTTATCTTGATTCACGTTCCCGAGCGCTGAGGCCACTCGAGTTGGTCCACTCGGACCTGCTTGGTCCTCTCCCGGTCGAGTCCCTGTCTGAGAGGGGACGGTATGTTCTGACGCTGACTGATGACTTCACCGGGATGCGGTGGGTCTACAGTCTGCGCCAGAAGAGCGACGCTGCCCTTGCGGTTTGGCTCTGGCTCGTGATGGCTGAGCGTCAGTCGCCACACGCTACATACCTTTCGCTCGGATCGCGGCGGCGAGTTCCTCGGTGAGATGGACTCCTTTGCTGAGCATGGCATTTTTCACGAGGTCTCCGCTCCTACTACCCCACAGCAGAACGGTGTATCTGAGCGCTGGAACCGCACCATGGAGGATGCGGTTCGCGCCATGCGGTCTGAGTGCGGTCTCCCAGAGTCCTTCGCCTTCGAGGGCTTCGCCTACATGACGTGGGTCTAGAACCGCCTCCTGCATGGTCCGCTTTCGGATCATGTTACACCGTACGAGCTCTGGTTTGACCACCGTGCTGATCTTCGTCTCGCGCGCATCTGGGGTTCCCTGGCTTCCGTGTGGTACACCGAGGACCAGCAGGGGTCCAAGGTCTCCCCCCGGGGTCGCTTGTGTGCTTTCATCGGCATCTCCCCGCGGTCAAAGGCCTGGCGCTTTTGGGACCCCACTCGCCGTCGTGTCATTGAGTCCCGTGACACGCTGGTTTTTTAGTCTCTCACATACCGTGATCTGGCTTCGATCACAGCGCTCTCCGCAGCTCATGTCCCTTCCTATGAGGGTCCTCGGCGGATGGGGGAGACTTCTCCGCCAGTGACTATTTCTCGTCAGGCTGATGTGTCCGCTCGAGTCCGCTCTCGATCTCCAGCACTTGATGATTCGGCTATCATTGCCGTTGGTCCAGAGATCCCGCCTGCTCGGCTTGTTTCACACCCCACAGGTACCGCTGCTCTCACACCTCCTCCTACATCATCACCCGTGTCCACTGGCACCCCTGCTCCGGTGTCTGACCCAGCCCAGCCCACTCCTGTCCCTACGTCGCATGACACTCATGTCTTAGTGTCCGGGCCAGCTGTCCCTCCGAGCTCAGTGTCCCCCACACACGCTTCTCCTCGTACGGCATCTCCGGCTGCCTCGTCTCAGCCCTCACCAGCTGTGGTCGTACCTGTCCCTGTGGTCGTACCTGTTCCTGAGCCTGAGGTGCGCCCCTCGACCTCCAGTTACTCCCGTGAGCCCGGTGGTTGCCTTCGACCACTAGATTCCGGAGCTCAGCGAGCGTCGAGTCTTGGACCCAAGCGTTCCTCTCGCAGCATCGCGAGCGGTGATCCAGGCACAAAGGCCTTAGGCCTGAGTGTCCGCACTGAGCTTTTCAGAGGTACACCCAGCGTGCACTATAGGGCACGACCTGGTCACTCGCGAGTTCCATATCGCCTGTGACGCAGCAGCTGATCTCGTAGCCGCCAGACCTGACATTGAGGCGTGTGCACTTGCCACGCAGAGTTCCCCCTCTATGGCGCCTGACCCTGGCACATTGACGGAGGCTTTCTCATCGCAGGATGTTGAGGCCTGGCGAGCTGCTTGCGAGGATGAGCTTCGCGCCATCCGAGAGCAAAGAGTCTACGAGCTGGTCGACCTTCCCCCTGGGAGGAAGGCGATTCAGGTCAAGTGGGTCTTTCATAAGAAAGTGAAGCCACTCAAGGCTCACTAGAACGCTACAAGGCCCGCTTGGTCGTCAAGGGGTTCTCTCAGATTGAGGAAGTTGACTACACTGACACCTTTGCCCCTGTCGGCCGCATGACCTCAGCTCGAGCTCTGTTCGGTGTAGTGGCTCAGCATGACTGGGAACTACACCAGATGGATGTAAACAATGCGTTCCTCCATGGCTCTTTGGATGAGGAGATTTACGTGGCTCAGCCACCAGGCTTTGAGGACGGTGACAAGGTCTGGCGCTTGCGTAAGTCCTTGTACGGCCTCAAGCAGTCTCCACGGTGTTGGAACCGGGAGATCACTGGCACCTTGACTCGCGCAGAATACGTACAGAGCGAGGCAGACCCCTCACTCTTCATCCTAGCGACACCCAAGCGGTTCACCGCCATCCTGGTCTATGTTGATGACCTTCTGATTGCGTCTCCGTCCCTGGAGGCCGTGAAGGAGGCCAAGGTTGTCCTGCAGACCGCCTACAGGATGAAGGACCTCGGTCCTGCATCGGTGTTTCTTGGTATGGAGATCGTGCGAGATCGCAGACATCGGACACTGTTGCTGCATTAGGCACGATACGCACGAGTCGTGGGGGAGCGCTTTAGCGACCTCCTTGGTGTAGTGCCCACTGCTTCCACACCCCTCACACCTGATGGACAGGATGCCCTGAAGGTGGATGACCCTACACAGCTGGGGGAGACAGTGGACGTGACCTTGTACCTCCGTCTTATCGGATCTCGGATGTACCTGGCCACTACCACGCGTCCCGACATCGCGTTCGCCGTCACCCTCCTCGCTCTGTTCTCGCAGGCTCCACGTGCGAGAGCTCTTCACGCGGCTGTGCGAGTGGTACGGTACGTGGTCTCCACGCCGTATCTCGGACTCTGCTTTCGTCGGCAGTGTTCGGTGGCCCTTGACGGCTACACTGACATCGACTGGGCTTAGAGCCCTGACGGGCGCAGTCGCACTAGCTACGTGTTTCTGCTCGGTGGTACCGCTTTGTCTTGGCGAAGCGGGAAGCAGGGCTGCATCGCACGTAGCTCGTCGGAGGCAGAGTATGTGGCTTTGGGGGCAGGGGCTGCTGAGGCAGTTTGGCTGCAACGCTTGTTTCTTGAGCTTGGGCAGTTTGTACCCGCCATTGTGCTGCGTTGCGACAGCCAGAGTGGTCTCGCCATTGCGGAGAACTCTGGTGTTTTTCATGCTCGCACAAAGCACATTGCGATTGAGCATCACTTTGTTGGTGATCTTGTGGAGCCACGCGTGATCTCCATCATGTGGGTTGGCACTGACTTGCAGCGTGCTGATTTCTTGACCAAGGCACTTGCTCACGGAAAGTTCCTGGTGGCCATTTGTTCTGTTGGGCTTCGCCCCGTGCGTGACAGTGGTTGAGTGTGGGATGTACGTTGGCGTCTCATCTGTCTGTGTCACTCACTATGTGGTTGTACCAGTGCTGCACGCGTATGGACATGCGTACCATTGGGTCATGGGGGAGTGTTGTGCTTTGTGCCGTTCCTGTACTGTTTACTGTGACCACTCGGCCGTGTCCATACTCGTTTAGATCCCTGAGGCAGGCGGCCCTGCTGACACCGGCGTGACGACAGGCGGCGGACTACCCGCCTGGAGCTGACCGACCACTGTTCCAGAGCTCCAGATTTCACCGGGACTCCTTGCTGTGCCTTCTACGTCTTGCAGGCGCCTTTCGGCGGACTGGGCATGAGGCCCATTTGCATGTTTTTGCATTGTATACTCGCTGTCAGTCGATGGATGCATGCATGTGACCAGTCGATGCGTCCATCTTTTGATTCTGCACGTCTAGGTTCAGACGGCGTAGGATTCTGACATGTGTGCGCAGAGTTACCGCCAGAACAGTGGTTTTGCGCCGGTTTTAGGACAGCTCTTGGACTGCCGCGTGCGACACCCGCCGTGCGCCGCGGCAGGTATTTATGCCCTGGACCTGTCAGTTGTCATTTCTCTCTGCATATGCTACATTGAAGCATTCTGACACTGTGCCTTGTGTCTCCTAGCCAAACCCTTGCCGTTGTCTGTACGACCTGTGACTGTCGTCACCGTCTGATCAGGCATTGACGCCCGGTCAACGGCTGTGTTGCTAGGAAGCTTCCACGCACTTTCTCACATTTGTGTTGTGAATATGCCATTGCAAAAGGCATTGTATGTAAGGAAAGCCCTTGGATGAGAATTGAGGACTTTGTAACATTTTAATATCTTCATTTAAGTGGAATAATAAGGTATTTCGGCCTTGTGTGTACGATGTGTTTTTTTTGGTGAAGAAAACTGAGTAATGACATGTATTTAGCATCTTGTGTTCGGGGACGTCAGGAATCATGTATGGTTTTTTGGTCTTCCGCACAGAAAATCGAGAAATTCGCCCATTGGTCAGTTTTTGGCCACGAACCAATTACAATGGGTTACTATGTGACCCAACAATGGGTTACTATGTACCCAGTAATGATTTGAGTGGAACATAAGAGACATTTAGGTAAACTAGTCCATTTCGGAACCCTACCTTGGAGAGTAAGGGCGTGTTTGGCGTGGCACGAATTGCGGACCCTGTCCTCCGAGCTGCACGAGCTCGACTTCGGCGGCGTGTCTCGCGAACAACTCGACCTCGGTCGATCATCCGCTGGACACCGTTCGGACGATCGACCGAGGTCGTGCATATTGCCGGACACGCGAATTATGTTGAGGTCGCGTAGGTTAGAGGACAGCTTTGTAAGTCGTGCCGCGGAAAACACAACCTAAACCTGCGCCTACAACATGTTTTCGGCATTACATCGAATTCGTCGCCACTTGCTCCCGGCCGCAGCGCCTTTGACTTCCCTCACTGCCGCTGCGGGTGCTGCTGCCGCCGCTGCTGGTAGTCGTGGTGGTGATGGTGGTGGTGTTGGTGCCGCGTCCGCGTCCTCTCCGTCCATTTGTCCTTGCCGCGCAGAAATGCCGCCCTTGCCGACCCTCTCGTCGGCCTCGGCTCGCTGCCTCTTCCCATTCTTGAATGCGACAAGCCTCGGATTCGGGGTCTGTTGCTGCCTCCCCAACCCTCCCTCCTGCTCTTGTTTGTCCGCTTCGCCCCTCGCCACCAGCGCCGCCCTCACCACCCATGGCCTGAGGGTGCTGCGCAGCGCTCCCCCCACCGCTGGTGTAGCCGCTACCTCAGTCCAGAATGTCTCTGCCGCCGGTTCTGGCGCCGGAGCCAATCTACATGCTCGCATGTTTGCTTCGGTGCATCCAGCGGCCGGCGCTGGCGCTGTCTCAGGCATCTCAAGAGCGGATAATGACGCGTACCCGGTTGCTTCTGCCGCCGCCGCCCGCAACGGCAGCTGCAGAAGCTGGCGACGGCAAAGCCGCAGCAGTGTGCTTGCAGTTGGGACCGACGGCCCCGCCCCTGACGACGACGTTGCTGCTGCTGCTGCTGCCATTCCTCCTGGCGTTAGCTTCCTAGGGGACGACGTAGGCACTGGCGACCGCAACCATAGCGTTCTGGTTTCCTCGCGGGAGGGCGTTGGTGAGGGGATGGGGGAAGTGGCTGTTCTGGCTAGCATCGCAGAGAGGCCAGAAGCGTCTCCTCCTGCGCCTCCTGGGACTTGGGCGACTGTTGCGGCGGCGTCATCGCCAGCATCGTCTTCTTCGTCGCAATTCGTGAAGCCACGGGTGGCTCGGGATCTGCAGTACACCCGTGTGCCATGTCGATCGTGCGCAGGTGTGTGCACTCAAGAGCTGCTGCATGCGTCCTCACCCCCTCCCCCCCCTCCTTCCCCACTCTCCCTCTTCTCCACACACAAAGGAAGCTCCCAGCCACCCTGCTTTGAGCACTGACGCAGCACCATTGAATGTTGGCGATGTGTATCCCCTTGAGCAGCAGCTGTGGTCCGTGTCGGGGATTCTGCGGTGGTGGTGATGCTGGTGGCGGCGGTGGCGGTGGTGGTGGTGGTGGTGGTGGTGTTGGTGGGTGCAGGCAGCGGCATCCTGAGCTGCACGCAGTGTGGGGGCCAAGGCTCACTTCCGCCCGGAGGCTTCCACAGACGAAACCCTGTGAATATCAACCGCATCGTCGGTGGGTTGGACTTGGACTGCTGGCATGGATGTATGCGAGTGCGCATGCGTGAGAGCGTGCGTGCATGCCTGCGTGTGTGCGTGCGTGCCTGCGTGCGTGGTCGCGTGCCTGCGTGCGTGCGTGCGAGCATGCGTGTGTGCGTGCGAGCGTGTGCGCGTGCGAGCATGCGTGCGCTTGCGTGCGAGCGTGCGTGCTTACGTGTGTGCGTGCGTACGTGCGTGCGCCCGTGCGTGCGTGCATGCATGCGTGCGTGTGCGGGTGAGAGCCTGGGGGGGGTGGGGGGGGATGGTGGGCACACACGGTTCGGGCATGTGTGCAAGGGCGTATGCGTGCATGCATGTGTCGCAAAATGTGCACTCGTTGCATGCATATGTGCGTGCGTGTGTGTCTGCCCACCTACCAGCCTGCTTGCTCGCCCACCCGCTTGCCCGCCCATACCCCCGTCCGTCCGCCCGCCCGCCTGCCCGCCCACCAGCCCGCTCGCATTCCTGTTTGCTTGCACAAACTGGCCGCCATGATTGCCGTTCATGATGCTTAGAAAGCTTTGCGGCAGTGGCTAGTGAGTGGCATGGTTGTGTCTCGACATGCGCACTGCACTGCCGGCCTCAGCCAACTAGCCAGGAAGCTCAGTCGCCGAGGCCAGGTTGCAAGGAGGGGCAAGTCAGGAGCTTGTTGAGGGTGACACGTTTTGTTGCCTGTCGGTATGGACGCTTTGTTTCTCAATCTCTGCTGCATATCAATTCCTCCATAGCTGCAAATCCTCACACCTTTTTCCCCTGCCACCCTCGTGTTCTTCTGCCGGCTTGCCCATCCTCAACTTTCGTGCCCTGATGTCCCTCAATCCCTCCCCCCTCCCCCCTCTTGCTTTCTCCACCCTCTGTTGCTCAGTTGTCCCCCATCCCCGCTCAGTTTTCCTTGTTTCCTGTGTCGTGACACTGCCTCCGCCCTTCCATCTGTCATACCTCAGTGTCCTGGTCCTTCCTCTATCTACCCACCTCCTTGCGCATAGCCTTGACCTACAGCTTCCATCTCCATTCTCCGTGGCTCCGCGGTCGGATCGGCACCCCACTCTTCCTCCTCCCCCCTCTTCTCCTCCTTTCCTGGCCTTGGCGGGCGGGCGTGTGGTGGGTGCGAGCATGCGCCGCAGGAAGCAAGTGGACGGCGATGGAGCGCACGTTTGGGTGGCGGCACTTCAGAGTGGACAGCAAGCNCCCCCTCCCCCCTCTTGCTTTCTCCACCCTCTGTTGCTCAGTTGTCCCCCATCCCCGCTCAGTTTTCCTTGTTTCCTGTGTCGTGACACTGCCTCCGCCCTTCCATCTGTCATACCTCAGTGTCCTGGTCCTTCCTCTATCTACCCACCTCCTTGCGCATAGCCTTGACCTACAGCTTCCATCTCCATTCTCCGTGGCTCCGCGGTCGGATCGGCACCCCACTCTTCCTCCTCCCCCCTCTTCTCCTCCTTTCCTGGCCTTGGCGGGCGGGCGTGTGGTGGGTGCGAGCATGCGCCGCAGGAAGCAAGTGGACGGCGATGGAGCGCACGTTTGGGTGGCGGCACTTCAGAGTGGACAGCAAGCGCAAGGCGGGCGGCAAGGACTGGTTCGTCGAGATGGTGGCCACGTGCGACGACACCACGCGCTTCTGGGTCAATGCGCAGAACCTCAAGGTCCGTTTCGAATCTCAGTGCTCTTGTGGGCCTGTTGCGATTTGGCCGCACACATGCCGGCCCCGCCTTGCATGTTGCCATGTTTCTCTCTCCCTCGCTTTGCCACACCGGTGCCTGTTGCTTTGTTGTGTTCGTTCTTGCTTGTTGAGTAAGCAAACTATGCCTTATTGAGGTGTGCATGCTGCATCTATCAGCGACCGCATGTGTCCATGTGGCATGTCAATGCTATGCTGTGCTGGCATGGTATCTGCCTGCTTATCCTGTGTCTTAGAACACTCTTCTCTCTTCTCTTCACCCATCTCTTGTAGATTCCTGCGCTTTTTTCCAGAGACTCTCAAAACAGAAGTAGCAAGGAAAGGCAACACGCAATGTTGTGAAGGCACACAGAATTGTGAAGATATGGCAGGGGCACAGAATGGGACGAGTGGAAGACCAGGGTGAGGATTTGGAGCAGAGTGGTGTCCCGGGGCAAGAGAAGTCAGATTTCTGAGGTTGAGGTGCATGGAGATATGGGTGCGGGTTGAGACCTGGATGACGGTCTGATGGCAGTGCAGAAGCCCTGCACTGTGATGTCGCCCAGACTAGCCCGTGATACGGAACATGTCGAAAGTTGAGTTCTCCATGGTCATCCGTCCGAACCGAGACGCTTTGGTGACCAGTTGTGGATGCAGAAGGACGAGTTTGAGAACTAGCCCTGGCATCGCCTAGCTTGCCAGTGATCGTCAACAACACGTCCAGGCTTGACCTTGGCTGATGGCTATCTTGGATGGAGGAGGTTATTTCATGGCGGATATCATGGGCTTTGCACTGCACCTTGAGGTCCTCTCAGCCTTGCAATCGATTGCGTGAGAAGTACTCCCACCGTGCAAACTTGCACCCTCCCTTGTCCATGACGTTGTGCAGGATCGCACGCGGTGGACCATGGGGTGGATGCAGAAGGATGAGCTACTGGCGCTCACTGGTGATGGAGGTGATGCCACAAAGAGAGTCACGTGCAAGGCTTGTAAAGGAGAAGGTAAAGTGAGGTGCCCCAACTGTGCCAAACAAAAGCGTGATGAGCAGGGGGCAAGACGAACGGTCGAAGTTATCGACGTTTAGGTCCCTTGGGAGTTGTCACTGTGCCATTTGCAAGTAATGTAGACCCTCAATGAAACACCATTACTTCATCATTGGTAGTCACTTGTTAAGATCACCATCTTCAATGAGGTGAACACTGTACACAAGATGCTTCAGAAGGCAAGATGTGGTCACCCCACCGTGGGACCTTTTTGTTCCTACCTCTCTTGGTTGTTTAATGATAACCCAATCATTGATGGTCCATTCTCACTTAGTAGTGGAGAAGGAGGAAAAGCAGAGGTAGTGACGAAGGAGGAAAGAAAATGAACATTGCGGATCTGGCACATCACATAAAGTAGTGTCAACCAGGATGGAAGGCATTTTCTGGTATGATGTTTCTCTTCCTCTCTCAATGTTGGGCCTGAACCATGGTAAATTCCAAATTGAGGGTTTGCTTATGCATGAACCATGAAAATCACACCTTCTACAGCATCTTGGAACGTATAGCGTGATGAGTGAACCTCTCGTTTAGATACTTTCTAGCTTCACATTGCCTCAAGGCCTTGTATGTGGGAGTGCACCAAATAAGACGAGCAAGACGCCGAGCACGGTTTAAGCACTTCATCCAAAATTTTTCTCATAAAAATATGAAAAATTAAATCTCTCCTCGATTTCAATTATATGTATATGTTTTACGGTGGAAGAAAAAAACCTTACACCGTCGCTCACTTTCGTGCATTCAGGCGAATGAGCTAAAACACTTTCATAAATCACGTAGAATTAGCACTATTCCCTCCCTCTTTACTGGATCATGCAGAGAACTTCAAATGACACATTTTATTGGAATCGGTAGCCTGTTACTATCTAAGTACGAATAAAACATTTCCGCTAAGTCCATGTTACAACTTGGATTAACAAACCTACAGTGGTCAAGTTCGACTCCGCTGAACTGAACCGCACAGGTTTCTTTTTCCCTGGTCCTCCGGAAGATGTTTTCCTTGGGCGACGAACGTCTGTGGACCTGCCACAGCACTCAACTGCGGTGGTTCTGTCTGCGCCGCAGCTCAGCGGATGCCACGTCCCTCCGGCTTCCCCCCGAGCCAGCTGGGCCTCTTCGTTCTCAACGGCCTTGTCAAGGCGGCGCTGACGCGGCGACGAAGGTCTGGAGTGGGGTGCAAACGGCGGGCCGCCGTTTGGTGGGAAGGATTCACGCCGCACTGCGCGGACTCCCTCGGAGCTTGTGTGGTCGTTGTGGCGAGTTCATGGCCGATGCCCCTGCGAATTTGGGCGGGCTTGAGAGGCTTCCATGCTGACAGGGGCATCCTGAGCCCCACTGGTCTTGTGGGCTCCCCCCCCCCCCCCCCCCCCCTCCCCTTTCCCTCGTTCCCTCTACTCCCTGTTCTTCTTCGTCGGGGGGCCAAAGACGCAGCACAAGCGTAGTTACGAAAGCTCGGGACCTGGGGACTAGTTCCTCAAGTCCTGTCTCTCCACCGGCAAAATTTATGGCGGCTTCGTCAGCTCTGGGGGCAGCATGCGCCCCTCTCGCCCCGCACGCCGACAGCTGTGCGCATGGTCATTCGCGCTCGCATGCCCATGCCCATGCCCATGCCCACGGCCGTTGCTGTGACGTTCTCAGAGCTCGCACACCGCATGCATCCGCAGCGGGCCCCACAGCACCAACACCGGCACCATTGGGAGCAGAAAGAGTAACAGCAAGGCGAACAGCAGCAGCAGTGGCGATGGCAGGAGCAGCAACCGCAGCAGCAACCACAGGAGCAGGCGCGGGCAGCGGGGCATGGTCTATTCACCTAGCAGTGGAGCGGGAGCCGGTTAGGTTCACGCCGCTGGTGCACCGCGCAGTGGCATCGTACCTACCCTCCCTCTCCCTCACCCCCTCCTCTCCCTTTCCCTCCCACATAACCATCCTCAGGAACAGAACGATGCCGGGGCAGCAACTTCTCCGGGCTCCCTCTGCAGTGTGCAAGGTCCGCTGTTCGAATCCCGCCAGGCGTTTATCAGGTGTTAATGCGTGCCAGCAGGGGAGGGGCAGGGCCACGGGCCTCAAGGCACGCTGGCAGCCGCCTGCTGCCACCCGCGGAAGCTCCCCTGGTGCCTTCCTGTGCTCAGCACCGGGCAGCAGCAGCCGCGTTAGTGTGAAAGCAGCTGCTCCACGGCATAGTGCTGATCGAGCGGTGGGAGTCAACTGCAGCAACAGCAGCAGCAGCAGCAGCAGTGGCGGCGGCGGCGGCGGCAAAACGTCAAAAGGCACCAGCAGGACCGTAAATGACAGCACTGCATCCACAGCAAGAGCAACATCCACATTTCCTGCCGCATCCACAGTGGCCTCCGGCAGCGGTGGCGGTGGTGGTAGCAGGGGCAGCACAAACGGCAACAGCGAGCGCAGCGAGAAGGGGAGTGGGGCGGAGGGCAAGAGGGTGGAGAGGAAGGGGGCGCAGAGCCAGAAGCGAGGGGGCAAAGGCGGGAGGAGCCGGATTGATCCAGCAGGCATCGTGGCGAGGGATCCTGCGCTGAAGCCGTTTGCGGTTGTGCTGCGCGAGCGCTACCTCAAGCTCAAGGAATTGCGGCGTGTGATCGAGGAGGAGGAGGAGGCGGACGATCTGGCTGACTTTGCCACTG